>JAMPIV010006548.1:0-102500 GCA_024509875.1 Oreohelix idahoensis
ACCCTCAAACCCATCCCGCTACACAAAAAATCTTAAACAAAATAACATCAAAAACCAAACACCAAACTCCGACCCACAACATAAGTCACAACAACGGAACACACCCATTCGGACCGTCTAAACACAAAAACAAAAACACTACTCCGAGTCAAGCTAAACTCAACACATGTTGAGGGATCCGCTCTTTTGTAAAAAAGACCCTTCTAGTTATTCAGAAGGATCACTGGTGAACCGCACATACACATTTTACATTTAAATTATCGTACTCACTTAGCACATAAAACAAAAGTATGTATTAGTTTCCCCCAGCCAGCTGCCATAAAAATCGCGATATTACTTAAACACTAAACACCAAGGTTAGAAGATAAATCACAAAAAAAAAAACAAAAAAAAAAAATGTTAAAACTCAAACTTTCTTAGCCCGTACGGCCCTAGCACTGGTACTATTAACCGGGAAGTAATTCGGGCTAATCACAATCATGAGCGACATAACAATTTCTCGTACTGATACTTATGTAATTGAGATGTCGAGAAAAGTGACTCTCTTGCAATGCAGTAACTGCATATTGATGATGTTAACTACTTTGTATAATCATGATAAGTATTATGATGATACACTTGATCAGCTAACAATATAAATTTTTCTCTAAAATGTAATAAACATTAAGGGACAGGGGTGGGGGTATAAGAAACAAACATAAGTCTATGAAATATAGGGGTGTTCGTTTTAATAATCTTTGTTTATGTTTATTGTGTATTTGGAGATAGGTCATACTTATATTCAGTACTTAAGTATTAACATTGGTGAGTACCTAAAAGCCAAGTTGATCACGAGAGCTGGATCAACAATAATACATACAGAGGTTTTATGGCCGACAATCAGAACATAAAAAAAAGGGGGGGGGGGGGGAGGGGGGGGGGGGGGGAACAACTGAAAATTAAAAGAGCATGAATGCTAACTAATAGCAATAAAGAAAAACGACAGTCCATCACCCAAAGACGCTGAGCTTTCTATTGATGGTTCGGTAGAATGGTTGATTTCTCCCCCCAGTCCTAACTTCGTTTTAATCATTTAGCATGATTACCGATCATAATACAATATTCCCTGCATATTAAACATCTCGTTATTCATTTCACTAATATTTTTGTCCCACAATATTTTCACCATTACTGCCTTGATCCCAACACCCCGCCCAGATTTCTCAAAATATTGATAATGATTTAAAATGGAATTTTTATTTTTTATATTTTTTACGCCAACCATATTCCTATACATCTCCCACACTTCATTTAAAAGCAGTCCCTCATTAACCTATATCTTATATTATCAATCCATCACTTCCACTATGAATATACCTTCATGATAATGTTGCCACGTTCCTCACCTACAGTAGTACATGATAGTTTAATAAACCATAACGAATAATTGGCGTAAATTCAAAAATAAATTTATTCTTGGGTCCACCCCTTCCGGACTCATCCTCAAACCATCCCACACAAAATAATCCCGCAGTGTAAAATATTGGTATAAGGGAAACATTAAAGTTAGTGAAACAGTTTAACCATCTTGGATTTGTTGTAGCATTAGATGGCAGACGCCTGTCTGAAACTGAGGCAGAATTGGAAAAGCAAAATCAGCTGTCCATAGCATAAAAAAAGTATTCTTACTAACAAAAAGTTACCATGGGCAGAAAGAAAAAAGAGTATTATAATGACAAGAAAATAGATGGCAGCAGAGATCTGATTCCTAAGAAAGATGCAGTGGATATCCAGGACAGCCAGAAATTCAATTGAGGAAGTTCTCAGAGGAACTGAAGAAAGTTGTCTGTCAGCATGATAAGGTGCAGACAGTCACAGGTTCTTGTACACATTATGAGAAGAGAAATACCTCAACAACCTGAACGCATTGCATGGGAAAAGGTTGCAGACATGGCTGATTAGGGTACCAAAGACTAAGAAATGGGAAATATAATCAGCAATGGAATGGCACTCATTGAAAAATGAAGTAGTACAGTAACACTACACAGATAGCTGTGTATTTACATATAAGGAGGGGAAACCTGAGGCCTGTAAACAGTAAATAAATAAACAAACAACACACAAAGGTATGTTATCAGGCACTCAGTGAGAAATAAAGAAGTAGAAGACCAGACAACAGAAAAACAACAGAAGTGATAGGCTTTCCGGGATCAAACCAGGACCTTCCGAACGGCACCCACCGCAAATACCAAGAAACCTACATTCTGTACTTTACTTATTCTCATTCTTCTATCATTTACTAGACACAGTATTAAGGCCTTTGTCTTCTGTAATCTGGCCTATACTGTTATATAGTGGAACTGCAGAAGTGATTGTGTCTATAATTATTCTGGGTCGTCCCATGGTACATATCCGGGTCACATGGTGGTTCATGCTAGACCTCTGTCAGTGAAGCATTATTTTTGTAATGCGTAGCTGGCAGAGTGGATAGTGGCGGTTCGCTCCCGTGGCTAGGCGGTGGGTGCCGTTCGGAAGGTCCTGGTTCGATCCCGGTAAGCCTATCACTTCTGTTGTTTTTCTGTTGTCTGGTCTTCTACTTCTTTATTTCTCACTGAGTGCCTGATAACATACCTTTGTGTGTTGTTTGTTTATTTATTTACTGTTTACAGGCCTCAGGTGTTCCCTCCTTATATGTTTATGCGTTTATAAAAATACCAAGAAACCTACATTCTGTACTTTACTTATTCTCATTCTTCTATCATTTACTAGACACAGTATTGAGGCCTTTGTCTTGTATAATCTGGCCTATACAGTTATATACCAACGGGCTGATCACCCGTTTGCCAGTCACTTCGATTACGGAAACAACAGCAAATGGATTGATTTGCCATTGCCCTAAAGACGCCAATAGGCGTGATGGGAAACAATGGCAAAGAAAACCTATCTGCTGTTGCCCTAAGATGCCACTAGGCGTAATGGCCACTGACTGCTTTGACGGTCGGTGGCTAAGGACGGAAGAAGAAGAGAAGAAGAATACAGTTATATAGTGGAACTGCAGAAGTGATTGCGTCTATAATTAGTCTGGGTCGTCCTATGGTACATCCAGGGTCATGTGGTGGTTCGTGCTAGACCTCTGTCAGTGAAGCATTATTTTTGTAATGCGTAGCTGGCAGAGTGGATAGTGGCGATTCGCTCCCGTGACTAGGCGGTGGGTGCCGTTCGGAAGGTTCTGGTTCGATCCCTGTAAGCCTATCACTTCTGTTGTTTTTCTGTTGTCTGGTCTTCTACTTCTTTATTTCTCACTGAGTGCCTGATAACATACCGTTGTGTGTTGTTTGTTTATTTATATATTTACATCTTTGGTTTTCCTCTGAAGTATGCAACGTTTATAGCTCAGTAATTCTTAGTTTGTCAAGGGTTACATAGAAACGGATTTGATGCTAATAAATTTGTTAAATTAAGTTTTTAATCAGCGAGTCTGTCTTTCTTCCCCCTTTCTTCCCCCCCCCCCCGCGAAAAAATTTTAGTTGTGCTGCCAGAGATGATCTGCATTCAGTACTGTGAAATTTTTGGTTTATTAAAAAAAAGTACAGTTTAGCTCATCAAGTGGTTAACAAGGTGGTATGTGTTGCATTATGACCTTTGTAAATCGTGTGACATTACACCCTACAAATCAAATGGGAAATAAGACGTCAAGGTTTTTTTAGGGGGCTATGTATCAGTGTTTAGTTATCTTGGGCTATGTATCAGTGTTTAGTTATCTTGTGCTATGTATCAGTGTTTAGTTATCACCGAAAGTGTGTTTGATGAACATTGGCATCTATGAAAACAGTTTACTTAAACAGAACAAATCTGTGAAAAGTTATGCAATCTTATATACTGAAGCACATTAAAAACGCACCACCTGTATAATCCAGGAACAGAGTGTGAAATGTAAATATAAGTGTTTACAAGTTTACATATTTGGAATCTTTATTCATTTTCCTATGAATCCATGCTGGTCATTAATTTGTACATTTGACTGTTATGAAATTCATTGCATTCTGTGCAGGCAAGGGAGAAAACCAAAAATGCAACCAATAAAAAAAATTCATTCACACTATCCTCAATATCTGGTATGTCCACCGTGTGCTTGCAAACAAGCTTGGCAGCGGCTCCGCATGGAACGCACAAGTCTCTGAAGGAAATTCCGGGGAATCAAGTCCCATTCACGTGTAAGAGCAGCTTCAAGCTGTTGCAGATTAGGTGGAGAGCCTTGCCTGTAGACTCTGCGTCCAAGTTCGTCCCACAGATGTTCTATAGGGGACATGTCTGGTGATAGGGCAGGCCAATCAATCGTCACAATGTTCTGCTGCTGTAGATATTGCTGCGTAATGCATGCGGTGTGTGCACGTGCGTTATCCTGCTGGAGAAGCAGCAAGTCTGGATAATTTGTGAATGCAGGAGCAACCAATGCATCCAGAACCTCATCTCGATATGTCACAGCATTAACGTTTCCACGGAAGACGTGAAGAGGCAAGTGATGGTGAAAACTGAATCCTCCCCAAATGTGAATACAGCTACCTCCAAATCGGTTGTGCTGACGAACACAGCAATCTGCAAAGCGCTCTCCATACCGTCGCCAAATCCGCATACGTCCATCAGCAAAGGATATGTTGAATCTGCTCTCGTCTGCAAATAGGACAGCATTCCACTGCAGCCTAGTCCATCTGACATGTTGCTCTGCCCATTGCAGGCGCTGCTGACGATGTCTGTGAGTCAAGTTTGGCCCAACATAAGGTCGTCTTGCAGTAAGGCCTGTATCTCTGAGTCGTCGTATGACTGTCATTCGAGAGACTTGCCCACGTCTACCCACTATTGCTCTTGCTGTTTGACTTGCCGGGAGAGAACGATTCCTTAGGTGACTCAGCACAATATGACGATCTTGCACAGGGGTAGTAACTCGTGGTTGGCCACTCCGAAGTCTATCCCGGGCACTGCCAGTGGTTCCGTAACGTTCATTAAGACGTACAATAGTGCTGTGGTGGCAATTCATCCTTCTGGCAATGGCCCGCGAGCTCATTCCGGTCTCCAACATACCAATGGCTCGTTGGCGGTCGTTTTCAGATAGTCGTGGCATTTCAAGCACATGTACTGGGTGTTTTGTCTCAACGGCCTTTTTATACAGAGTATACTGCCACAACGCGTACACATTTTCAGGGTCATAGCTGTTGGGAATCGTGTTGCACATGTAACTTTCATTGTTTTCATGGTCTGTACACAAACGCTTGGGTTGAATCATGCACTTTCCATTCCAGCAGCCATTCGCTCTCTACCTCATGACAAACACGGGGAAAATCCATTCCCACACTTTTTTTTTCCAGCTTCTCGGCATCAGTATATATAATAGTGGTGCGTTTTTAATGTGCTTCAGTATATTAGGTCTAAGTTTGATTTGTAAAGTTTTGAGAAAACCAGTGTAAAAGTTGGGGTTTTTTTTTTTTTTTTAATGGGTTTCTCCATTGAAATTCATTTTATATTTTAGATCATTCATGAATTAGTTGACTACACTTGTTAATATTAGGAAAGTGAACTTTCTTAATATTTTCTTAAAACTGACATTGTTTTCTATTGTGATGTTTTCAATGTTGTGTTTTTCTTATTCAGTTGATCTTACAGTGTTTTGTTATGTGTTTTTTTTCTTGATTGCACTTTTATAGATACAGCGTGTTAATTTTATGTCATTACTATGAATATATGTTTATGTTTACACTTTTGCTTTGTTTTTGTTTCCTCTCAGGCTGCTGCAACCTCCAGAATTCGAAGAGTGAGCTGAAAGTATTCACTCAGAGGCTGTGAACATTTTTATTTCTAAAGGAGCCGAGAGTCTAGAAAGACGCACGAGTCATCTTGCAACACTTTTTATATAATGTGAACTGTTTATATGTGTTTGTCTCTAGACCAGTGATTCCCAAACTACTACAGCCAGTATGCCTCTTTGGCCTTTAAGTTAAGATCATGGAACCGTATCAGCGTTAGCAACATTTCAAAACTGCAGTGCTGCTTAACAGTACCATGCTAATGTTTTTTATCTTTACAGTGGCATATCTCATTGAACGCATTTTGTTGAGTTACTGTAGCTGTTTACATTGCTACCTTGTCTTGTTGAACTGACAATGTTTATACGCACGTTTAACTAGCATCTGTGGTTAAATGTATTGCATGGTTAAAAAACGGTTTTTTTTTCAGTGTTTATTTGTAATTTAGGAATTTGGTTGAAATTCAAAATCAAAGAATTTAATATGAAGCAATCTACCTGCGTAGCATATTCTTGTATAGCACCTTGGAAACCTATATAGAGTCTGGAGAGTCTGTGGAACATGGTTTGGGAACCTCTGGCACAAAAAGAATTGCTGACTTGCATTCATAAAAGGCCAGAAATGCTGTGAAGTGTGATGTTTTTGTAAGAAAATAAAGGCAACAGATTATTATTTGAAATCATAAGAACCAGAGCTTATGTATGAACCAAAGTTATGTTTCATCCCTGCGTGCATTATATGACACAGCTGTAATTATTACATATATAGTGCATAATCTGTCATGTATTTCAAATATTGGATGGGTACTAAATTTGAAATTGAATGAACAATCTTAGAGGAACATGTCATATTATGAATAAGCATAAACTTTCACTTTTCAGCATAGAATTAGTCACAATGAATAACATTGACAATTATTGTCATTTGATTTGTATAAAGCTTGTTCAAATGTGACCAGATCTAAATTTAAAAAAAAAAAAATTCATTTTCATTAGGTTTTTAAAATGTTATTATAATAGGATGTATAAAACAGCTGTTTAGTTTGCATTGTGTTCGTAAGAAATCTGGTGACAATTTCATGTCTTTCTTTTAATTGAACAATGCTCTGTTATAAAGTGTCTGTGTAAGGTGGCATTAAGTGGCCTAAAATTGATCTTGGGCTTCACACACATCATGGAAGTCTTGCCTGTCACCATCTTCTGTTTTTTGATGTGGTGCAGACCATTCAGGGAGGGGTCATGAGTGCATGGAAAATGAAATGCACAATGACATGCTAGCAGCCACAGTTATTGATCTGACAGATGTTCAGTGTGGCTTGTGGGATGTTCAGTGTGGCTTGGAGCAGAACATAATAGAATGCTTGTGGGATGTTCTTTTCCATCTCCTTTCAGTTTTTAACTGGCAGTTTGAAAATCTCCATTGTTTTAGACCAGTAGAATAACAATTACGTTGTATGAATTTAAGGTCGAATGATGTTATTTAAAACAAAATATGAAAAGGCAGTGCTAATATGGTGTTGATGTATGTCAGCCGAATATTTTATTTTAAATTCAAATACTAATACGGTCATAAAACTCTAATATGGAGGGAGAAAATAATGAATCTGTAATGTTATTTTAACTGTATAGTTTTTTTGAAAACTAAAAAGTCCTGGTCGAATTTAATCAGTTATTATTATTTCTGAGGAGTTGCTAAGATGGTGGGAGTGGTGACTGTAGTCTGTTTTTACTACAGCATTGTAAGCACATCTTTATGAGCATATGGCACTGCACGGTATATGATTATTTGTATTTATTTTATTTTACATAAAATGTCAAATGATCTAATCCTGCTAAAACATTTATGTGCAAGAAAAATCCTTTTTTTAAAATAATTATTTTTACAATGTGATCTTTGAAGAGTGTAACAAGCACGTCATAATGAATTTACATTACAATAATCATCATAGTGTCAGATAGTAACTCTTGTTACCTTCAGTGTGTGATAAATAAAGAATTCTTCAAGTATTTGTCTAGTTTTGAGTGTAATTATTGTTCCTAATCTGTG
Organism: Oreohelix idahoensis; assembly: GCA_024509875.1. Classification (NCBI taxonomy): domain Eukaryota; kingdom Metazoa; phylum Mollusca; class Gastropoda; order Stylommatophora; family Oreohelicidae; genus Oreohelix; species Oreohelix idahoensis. The sequence continues at coordinate 7,824 of JAMPIV010006548.1, forward strand.
GAAGAGCATTTTGTTGGCAGAGTGATTACAGCTCTGGCCTCTCGTGGCAAAGGGGCTGGATTTGAATCATTGTGGCTTCTTGCTCCATTCTGCCCAGCTGTAAATGGGTACTTCTCTGATGTTGAGTTAGGGAAGGCAAAAATCAATGAGGAAGGGAACAGGTCACCCCCACCTCTCGAAGCTGGCCTAGTATAATTAAGTCTCTAACCCTTCACTCCCCTTCAGCAGTATCTGATATGGGAGTACCAGAACAAAACAGCTGGGGAAGATTATCCTCACCATATCTTATACATCCAGGCAGCTGCAGAAAGCGAAAGAAGCAATAGATGCTAAAATAAGTAGGCTGTAAGCAGCCGGAAGACATATTCACACACACACACACACAAAATAGTGCCAGTGCTTCATAGAACCAATTACAGAAATGGTCTGTACAAGTGACAGTGGAAAAGGAGATGAGAAGATGTTACTGACGATGGATAGGACACAACGAAAAATAGTTCCTCCAGTGACAGGAGTATTGAAAATGCAGTAGTGGTCACTGTGGCTATTTTTAAAAATTATTCTTAAGAGCAACTCAGGTAAGCGGCATGTGGTTTATGTACATTTCAGTATGGAAAAATGGTTCCTCCAGTGACAGGAGTATTGAAAATGCAGTAATGGTCAATGTGGCTATTTTTAAAATTATTCTTCAGAGAAACTCTGGTAAGCTGCATGTGGTTTATGTACATTTCAGTATGGAAAAATGATTTCTGCAGTGACAGGAGTATGGAAAATGCAGTAGTTGTCAGTGTGGCTATTTTGTAACATTATTTTTCAGAGCAACTCATGCATGCTGCATGTGGTTTATGAACATTTCTGTATGGAAAAATGGTTCCTCCAGTGACAGGAGTATTGAAAATGGACAAGCTGACAAAGTTCTCCCAGTTTTAATTTCTGAGTGAAAAAGGCAAGTAACTTCTTAGATTATTATGAAAATAGTTTTGATCTCGCGGAACCCACTGAAAGGGTCTTGGGGACCCCCAGGAGTCTGCCAACCACACTTTGAGTATCGCAGATCGAATGTAGTCTGGAGTTATCACAGTAGTCATGTTTGGTAGCATCATTTGCATTTGTGTATTCATTTATTTCCCTTCTCATTCTTAATGGAACCAACACTTCAGCTGGCTCCCTTGCAGGAAGCCTGCATCAAATGGTTTACATACTTTTGTTGTGGTGGTACCTGTAGCAATTTGCTTTACATGATGAGGTTGCCAGCACCATGCACAACCTCATATTAGTTGCCTCTGACAACAAGCCTGTGAAATCGGTCGTCCCGTTCTTTCTTTGTCTCCTCAGAAACCCCGCAGGAACTACTCTGGACATTTGCATTGCATTAGATAATAATTAGGGATCGCAGCAAAAGTGACTACAACCCATAAAAGCCAGATCCAAACCTCAGAAATGAGGTATCTGAGGAAGGTGGTTGAAGTAACAAGAAGAGACATGGTCCGCAACCAGACGATACGTCAAGGCCTAAAATGCCACCCCCTACAGACCCAAGTAGAACAGTCCCAACTAAGATGGTTTGGCCATGTCTGCAGAATGGGAGAAGATCGGCTACCACGACAAGCATGGGAAACAAAGAGCCAAGGATCCAGACCCTGAGGATGACCCAGAGTCCGCTGGGAGGACAACATTAGACAATCTTTGAAGGACCGAGGACTAGAATGGAACCAGGCCAGGAGGAAGACAGCCGATAGAATAGTCTGGCGCTCTCTCTTCCAAACCTCTACACCTCACGGTAGAAGGGGAACGACTAAGTAAGTAAGTAAGTAAGCAAAAGTGATGAATGCAGTCAGCAACCTATAGCATTTACTGCGTGCGTCAGGGTTAGCGAACCAGAGCTGACCTAGACCCTACTCCACCTCCAAGTGGTGGTCCTGGAAACAGGCTGCATCACTGTAGTCTGGCTGAGAGAGTAGGGATCGAAGAGGGAAGTCAAACCCGGTCCCAAAAAATGCCGTGCTGAAGTCGGATGTGTCGGCCGGATGGCGCAAATATTGCAGCTTTGCTGTAAAAGGACACAACGCAACCAACGTCCTTTTCAGGACGAACGAGGAAGAAGAAGAAGAAGATAATAATTAGCAAATAATCCTCTTCTATTACCTAACTCCATTGATGGTGGTAGTGGTGTATTTTATTTTAAGAGCACCATTATTCATCTCCTTTTCAACTCTGTAAGGAGCACAGGCTTTCAACAAACTGATGCCAACTCTTTCTGTCCCGGGTTATCAGCTCAAGGTCTTTCCATGTCTTCTTCTTCCCCTTGACGTCTGTCTGTATCTAGTTCTCTTCTCCATGTCTTCTGCTTCCCCTTGACGTCTGTCTGTATCTAGTTCTCTTCTCCATGTCTTCTGCTTCCCCTTGACGTCTGTCTGTATCTAGTTGTCTTCTCCATGTCTTCTCCTTCCCCTTGACGTCTGTCAGTATCTAGTTCTCTTCTCCATGTCTTCTGCTTCCCCTTGACGTCTGTCTGTATCTAGTTCTCTTCTCCATGTCTTCTGCTTCCCCTTGACGTCTGTCTGAATCTAGTTCTCTTCTCCATGTCTTCTGCTTCCCCTTGACGTCTGTCTGTATCTAGTTCTCTTCTCCATGTCTTCTGCTTCCCCTTGACGTCTGTCTGTATCTAGTTCTCTTCTCCATGTCTTCTGCTTCCCCTTGACGTCTGCCTGTATCTAGTTGTCTTCTCCATGTCTTCTGCTTTCCCTTGACGTCTGCCTGTATCTAGTTCTCTTCTCCATGTCTTCTGCTTCCCCTTGACGTCTGTCTGTATCTAGTTCTCTTCTCCATGTCTTCTGCTTCCCCTTGACGTCTGTCTGTATCTAGTTCTCTTCTCCATGTCTTCTGCTTCCCCTTGACGTCTGTCTGTATCTAGTTGTCTTCTCCATGTCTTCTGCTTCCCCTTGACGTCTGCCTGTATCTAGTTGGCTTCTCCATGTCTTCTGCTTCCCCTTGACGTCTGTCTGTATCTAGTTCTCTTCTCCATGTCTTCTGCTTCCCCTTGACGTCTGTCTGTATCTAGTTCTCTTCTCCATGTCTTCTGCTTCCCCTTGACGTCTGTCTGTATCTAGTTGTCTTCTCCATGTCTTCTGCTTCCCCTTGACGTCTGCCTGTATCTAGTTGGCTTCTCCATGTCTTCTGCTTCCCCTTGACGTCTGTCTGTATCTAGTTCTCTTCTCCATGTCTTCTGCTTCCCCTTGACGTCTGCCTGTATCTAGTTCTCTTCTCCATGTCTTCTGCTTTCCCTTGACGTCTGTCTGTATCTAGTTCTCTTCTCCATGTCTTCTGCTTTCCCTTGATGTCTGCCTGTATCTAGTTCTCTTCTCCATGTCTTCTGCTTTCCCTTGATGTCTGCCTGTATCTAGTTCTCTTCTCCATGTCTTCTGCTTTCCCTTGATGTCTGCCTGTATCTAGTTCTCTTCTCCATGTATTTCTTCTGCTTTCCCTTGATGTCTGTCTGTATCTAGTTCTCTTCTCCATGTCTTCTGCTTTCCCTTGATGTCTGCCTGTATCTAGTTCTCTTCTCCATGTCTTCTGCTTCCCCTTGACGTCTGTCTGTATCTAGTTCTCTTCTCCATGTCTTCTGCTTTCCCTTGATGTCTGCCTGTATCTAGTTCTCTTCTCCATGTCTTCTGCTTCCCCTTGACGTCTGTCTGTATCTAGTTCTCTTCTCCATGTCTTCTGCTTCCCCTTGACGTCTGTCTGTATCTAGTTCTCTTCTCCATGTCTTCTGCTTTCCCTTGATGTCTGCCTGTATCTAGTTCTCTTCTCCATGTCTTCTGCTTTCCCTTGATGTCTGCCTGTATCTAGTTCTCTTCTCCATGTCTTCTGCTTTCCTTTGATGTCTGCCTGTATCTAGTTCTCTTCTCCATGTCTTCTGCTTTCCCTTGATGTCTGCCTGTATCTAGTTCTCTTCTCCATGTCTTCTGCTTTCCCTTGATGTCTGCCTGTTCTCTTCTCCATGTCTTCTGCTTTCCCTTGATGTCTGCCTGTATCTAGTTCTCTTCTCCATGTATTCTTTGATGTTTCTCTGCCTCTTACCCTGGGGATACCAGAACAAGGACTACTTGGTAATGTTATCAATACGTTTTCTCAATGAGTGTCCTGTCCACCTCAAGTGCCTTCTTCTCATCTCTTGTTCCACTGGTTCTTGGATTCAGTTCCACATTAGCGATCTTATCATACCACTTCAATCCTTCTATTCTATGCAAGCATCTATTTATGAAAGTCTGTAGCTTTTTGGTTGTTGTTTTTGTTGTTCTCCATGTTTCAGAGCTATACAATAGGACTAACTTTGTCATTTGAATACCAGATTCAAGTGTTGGATCTGATTTATTTTGATCTCCATATATTTCCCAATGCAATGAAAGATCTTCTAGCCTTTGAAAACTTATTTTGATATCATTGTCTGTTCCTCCAACTGTGTCTATTATTGAGAGCACCGTTATTAAAATGCTTTTATTCTTTTTTTTTCTATGCATTTTATAATTTGACAGTTGTCACTTCCATATGTAATATTTGAAGGTGAGCATTCTTAATTCAAAACTTAAATTTTTGTTTGTATAACAGACCTACTTTGTTTTTTTTTTATCTCATAGGTCTTCTCATCAGAGAGAAGCAGGTCTTGTCTTTTTCCTTTATCGTAATAAAGCTCAGCCTGCCTAGCCTATTTGTCTTGACCTCTCCTATTTCATTCTCAAATAATTACCTTGTAAAATGCAGTTTTTATTCTTTGACATCTTCTATTTAGTAATATAGCATCTGTGTTAGTAACAAAATTTTTTGTTGATGAGTACTAGAGTGATAGGAAACTATAGAGACCAAGATCATCAGAAGAGGTCCCCCATCAGACAAGTGTTTTTCAGCTGTTATGGTAACATTAACAGCTTTTTTCACCTGTTGTGATCTTCTGGCCTGGTGTTTTAGATAATGATATTGATAGCAAAGATAGTATGAATATGCTATTTAACAGCTGTCTCGTTGACTGCTGGGATGTAAAGGTCCCTAAGCTGTAGGGTCAGTTGTCTTTGGACATGTTAATTCTGTTTTTTCTTTGTTGAGTCTACATCCTCTGTGGACATTCTACTAAAAGTGTTTGTTTGATCTATTTAACTTGTTTGATCTATTTAACTTGTTTGATCTATTTAACTTGTTTGATCTATTTAACTTGTTTGATCTATTTAACTTGTTTGATCTATTTAACTTGTTTGATCTATTTAACTTGTTTGATCTATTTAACTTGTTTGATCTATTAACTTGTTTGATCTATTTAACTTGTTTGATCTATTTAACTTGTTTGATCTATTTAACTTGTTTGATCTATTTAACTTGTTTGATCTATTTAACTTGTTTGATCTATTTAACTTGTTTGATCTATTTAACTTGTTTGATCTATTTAACTTGTTTGATCATGGCATAAGTGTCTAATGGCATATCATTATCCTTTTCCTTGGTGCTCCTTCCAGAGTCATCATCATCATGTGACGTATTCTTTCCAGAACGTTGTCTCCATTACAGCTGCTCTGAACACATCCCGATTCTGGGCAAGTCGACCTGTATCAACCAAAGACAAGTTCAGACTCTCTGTGATGTCCAGGATCCACCGTCGTCTGGGTCGACCCCTTCCCCTTTTTCCAAGGACCATGCCTTCCATTACTAATTTTTCCAGACTATTATATCTTTTCATATGACCAAAAAATTTCAGCTTCCTTATTGCAATGGTATTTAGGAGCCAATGTTCCTGTACGTTTAGTGAGTGCAGTACTTCTCTGTTGGTCTTTTTTCCTGTCCAGGGCATTCTCAACATCCTTCTGCAGCATTTCATTTCGAATGATGTAATCTTTTTTGCAACTGTTTTTTTGAGTGTCCATGTCTCGCAGCCGTAGGTTGCTACTGGGAATATACATGCTCTGATCAGTTGTAACGTTGTTTCTTTGCTTGTGCCTTGCCATTGGTTTTTTCATCTCATTCCAGAGTATGTAGCCTTAACTGTGCCTAGTCCCCATGCAGGAATCCTGCACCAAGCATTCATAGGGGGGCTCATGTAGCAGTGGTTTCTGTGGCAATTTATTTGACATGATGGGGCTGCCAGCTCCATGATCAATCTCATATTAGTTGCCTTGTACGACATGCCAGAGGGTGCTTACTTACTTACTTACTTAGTCGTTCCCTTTCTACCGTGAGGTGTAGAGGTTTGGAAGAGAGAGCGCCAGACTATCCTATCGGCTGTCTTCCTCCTGGCCTGGTTCCATTGTAGTCCTCGGTCCTTCAAAGATTGTCTAATGTTGTCCTCCCAGTAGACTCTGGGTCGTCCTGGAGGTCTTGATCCCTCGCTCTTTGTTTCCCATGCTTGTCGTGGTAGCCGATCCAGAGGGTGCAGTAGTCCTATTCTTTCTGTGATACTTCAGAGACCCCCTGTACTTACAGCATCTTCCAACTGTCGCAGCACTTGGTATTTGTTGGATATTGTATCTCTTGTTTTTTTTCTTTATTTAATGGGAGCTGGCTGGTGTAATGGTTACCACACTGCGCTGGCAATCGGGTGATCAATGTTCGAGCCCTATTGAGGACATTTGAAAGAGTCGTCGACCAGGACTTGGACTGGAATAATTCGAGCCTTGGCGAAGACATTTGAAGGAGTGTCATTGACCTGGGACTGGAATAACCTGAATGGCTCTTGAGCCGACCCAGCTCTAATGGGTACTTCCGAAATCGGCGAGTATCTGCCTGAATAGCGAGAGGACATCTGTCATTGTACAGGGAAAAAAAAGGATACTCACGTAAAATCAGTCTCAGGTTAGAAATATTAACCGGAGATTTTACCTCGAGTAATAGAGGGCGTACAATATTAAAAAAAAAATTTAATATGCTACATTAAACTGTTGTCTGTTGCTACATACTGTTGAATTGTCTTGAGTTTCATCTTTATTTTGGCTAACAGACGATGGTGATCTGATGCCGCATCTCCTTCTCTAACATACCTTTACATAATGCAGTGTTGATCTAAACTTGTTGTGTATGATCAGTTTGATTTTCTGTTCTTCATGCAGTGTTGATCTAAACTTGTTGTGTATGATCAGTTTGATTTTCTGTTCTTCATGCAGTGTTGATCTAAACTTGTGTATGCGTGTATGATCAGTTTGATTTTCTGTTCTTCATGCAGTGTTGATCTAAACTTGTGTATGCGTGTATGATCAGTTTGATTTTCTGTTCTTCATGCAGTGTTGATCTAAACTTGTGTATGCGTGTATGATCAGTTTGATTTTCTGTTCTTCATGCAGTGTTGATCTGAACTTGTGTATGCGTGTATGATCAGTTTGATTTTCTGTTCTTCAAGCAGTGTTGATGTAAACTTCTTGTGTATGATCAGTTTGATTTTCTGTTCTTCATGCAGTGTTGATGTAAACTTCTTGTGTATGATCAGTTTGATTTTCTGTTCTTCATGCAGTGTTGATCTAAACTTCGTGTGTATGATCAGTTTGATTTTCTGTTCTTCATGCAGTGTTGATCCTACACTTGTTGTGTATGCGTGTATGATCAGTTTGATTTTCTGTTCTTCATGCAGTGTTGATCTAAACTTCTTGTGTATGCATGTATGATCAGTTTGATTTTCTGTTCTTCATGCAGCGTTGATCTACACTTGTTGTGTATGCGTGTATGATCAGTTTGATTTTCTGTTCTTCATGCAGTGTTGATCTGAACTTGTGTATGCGTGTATGATCAGTTTGATTTTCTGTTCTTCATGCAGTGTTGATGTAAACTTCTTGTGTATGATCAGTTTGATTTTCTGTTCTTCATGCAGTGTTGATCTAAACTTCTTGTGTATGCGTGTATGATCAGTTTGATTTTCTGTTCTTCAAGCAGTGTTGATGTAAACTTCTTGTGTATGATCAGTTTGATTTTCTGTTCTTCATGCAGTGTTGATCTAAACTTGTTGTGTATGATCAGTTTGATTTTCTGTTCTTCATGCAGTGTTGATCTAAACTTGTGTATGCGTGTATGATCAGTTTGATTTTCTGTTCTTCATGCAGTGTTGATCTAAACTTGTGTATGCGTGTATGATCAGTTTGATTTTCTGTTCTTCATGCAGTGTTGATCTGAACTTGTGTATGCGTGTATGATCAGTTTGATTTTCTGTTCTTCAAGCAGTGTTGATGTAAACTTCTTGTGTATGATCAGTTTGATTTTCTGTTCTTCATGCAGTGTTGATGTAAACTTCTTGTGTATGATCAGTTTGATTTTCTGTTCTTCATGCAGTGTTGATCTAAACTTCTTGTGTATGATCAGTTTGATTTTCTGTTCTTCATGCAGTGTTGATCTAAACTTGTTGTGTATGGGTGTATGATCAGTTTGATTTTCTGTTCTTCATGCAGTGTTGATCTAAACTTCGTGTGTATGATCAGTTTGATTTTCTGTTCTTCATGCAGTGTTGATCTACACTTGTTGTGTATGCGTGTATGATCAGTTTGATTTTCTGTTCTTCATGCAGTGTTGATCTAAACTTCTTGTGTATGCATGTATGATCAGTTTGATTTTCTGTTCTTCATGCAGCGTTGATCTACACTTGTTGTGTATGCATGTATGATCAGTTTGATTTTCTGTTCTTCATGCAGTGTTGATCTGAACTTGTGTATGATCAGTTTGATTTTCTGTTCTTCATGCAGTGTTGATGTAAACTTCTTGTGTATGATCAGTTTGATTTTCTGTTCTTCATGCAGTGTTGATCTAAACTTCTTGTGTATGCGTGTATGATCAGTTTGATTTTCTGTTCTTCATGCAGTGTTGATGTAAACTTCTTGTGTATGATCAGTTTGATTTTCTGTTCTTCATGCAGTGTTGATCTAAACTTCTTGTGTATGATCAGTTTGATTTTCTGTTCTTCATGCAGTGTTGATCTAAACTTGTTGTGTATGGGTGTATGATCAGTTTGATTTTCTGTTCTTCATGCAGTGTTGATCTAAACTTCGTGTGTATGATCAGTTTGATTTTTTGTTCTTCATGCAGTGTTGATCTAAACTTGTTGTGTATGCGTGTATGATCAGTTTGATTTTCTGTTCTTCATGCAGTGTTGATCTAAACTTCTTGTGTATGCATGTATGATCAGTTTGATTTTCTGTTCTTCATGCAGCGTTGATCTACACTTGTTGTGTATGCGTGTTTGATCAGTTTGATTTTCTGTTCTTCATGCAGCGTTGATCTAAACTTGTGTATGCGGCTTGTATGATCAGTTTGATTTTCTGTTCTTCATGCAGTGTTGATCTAAACTTGTTGTATATGCGGCTTGTATGATCAGTTTGATTTTCTGTTCTTCATGCAGCGTTGATCTAAACTTGTTGTGTATGCGGCTTGTATGATCAGTTTGATTTTCTGTTCTATGGTCTGGTTTCTGTGGCAGTTTTTTTTACATGATAATGTCACCAGCCTCATGAACAACCTCCTATTAGTTGCCTTGTGTGACTGGACCAGCAGTCCTATTCTTTCTTTGACTTGTGAGAGACTCCCCCCCCCCCCCACGAACTATTGCTATATACAGTGTACATATTTATTTATGTTTACACACATGCACACACACACATAAATATATCACACTCACATACACCCAATATACACATACACCTATATCGCTGTATATGTGCGCTTTAAAACATTGAAATTCTTGCTCATAGTGAACTAGTCGGCCATGTAGGGTCTTAAACTGATTAATGTAATCTCTTGGTCCCCTTTCGTGGAGTTCCTGTTTCACTGGAAACCAAGACTATGGAGTTGAGGTGGTCATTTTTTTAGTGGAGTCAAGAGTCTGTAAAAAATGTCCGGACTCCGACTCCGAACTTTATGCCATTTGACTAGTGAAAAATTGTAGTCAGAGTAGGGAGTCAGACTTATACAATTTCAGGAGTTGGAATTTTTTTTAGCCGACTCCACAACCCTGCTGGAAACACCCGGAGAAGGATGGCAATGCCACCGTTGTACTACCATCAATGGTTACTTGTCGCAAGTTTTATAACGAAATATTATAAATGAATGTTTTTTTTTTCTCATAGTCCCATAACAGATACTGCTGTAGAGGAATGATGTGTTAGAGATTTCACTATACTAGGTCCAGCTTAGAGAGGTGGGGTAACCAGTTCCAGTTCCCTTCCTTGCTGCCTTTGCTGTCCCTAACTCAAGAGTAGAGTTGGTTACCCATTTACAGCTGGGTAGACAGTAGCAGGACACCACTACGTTTTGAACCTGGGTACATTTGCAACGAGAGACCAGCGCTCTAACCACTCTGCCATTCGGATACTCCAAATGAATGTTTTATACTTGCAAAAAATAATGGATCAAGCAAAGTCATAATGAACCTAATGCAGCTTTTATTCACAAATTGTGGGGAGAAAAAAAATGTTAACATTTTGTAGTGTCTTTGTTTTTAAAAATAATATTCAAGACATAAAATAATAGACAGCTGCAACCTTGACTCATCAGTATATTCATTTAGTTTTACAAAATAGCCACAAAGAATTTTTTTTTACAGTTACTAATCACATTTAAGTAGTAATAATTAGAACGAACACACACCAAAACAAGAAAGACAATAAAAGCTGTAAATACAGATAAAACATCATGAACAAATAATACATATTATGAGTTTGCAAATATCACATGACAATTCTAGGTAGAGAGCATTTAAACTTGGTTCAGATATACATAAATTACATTACTTATGTTCACTTCAAAAATGTTCAAAATGTCATGTAAATTATACCTGTTTGTTAACTTGTTTTTGCAGTGATATTACGAGGATATCATTGCATTCAGTACTTGTACAAGAGAAACATATTTGTTTTGTGTGTGTGTGGTGGGACATTGTTGAGACATTGTTTTGGTAGAAGGTTAAAAGTTAGAATATTCTCTCTGTTTGTTTTTACACTTTCATTATTTTTTTATTTGTTCAGGATGATGATGTTATCAGAATAACAATTTTAAAAAAATTGATAATTTCATTACTTTGTCTTCACGTACCATGCTAAATGGCATATGTGATGATATATCTCTGCAAATTCCTGTCTAAAGTGCTGTATATTCTATCATTGACTTCTTTGCATGCCATGGCATCAAACTGCCCAATATTTTCTCTCTTTTTCATGCTCTATTTCTTGTTTCTTCAGTTGATTGCATTATATTTTGCGATATATTTCAGCTTGTTTTCCTTCTCATAACATGTGCAAAGAAAGTGGATTGTTTCCTTCAAATAAGAGTGATATGCATCATTTGTACACTAGTATCTTTAATAGCAGCCTCTTGATATTCTTAAAATTCTTCTTTAAAACCATACCTCTGGTCTTTAGGGATTTTCCTGCTTGGTCTACTGTACTTGACTTACTTCTATATCTCAGGATTAGCTCTATATAACATGGAAGAACTCTGTTACTTCCATTGACAAAGATGATCATTGTATCAGCATTGTATAGTCTTGACAACATTAGGTAACAAACTGAAACTGAGGAAAAATTTCAAGATCATTTCGCTGTTTATCATCATTTCCTTCTTTATGAAGTATGGAGCTACTGGTGCAACTACTGACCCTTCTGCAGGAAACATGCACCTTAAGGATTCGTGTACTCTTGCCGTGGTAGTTTGTGTAGTTATGTGTCTTACATGATGAGATTGCCAGCTCCATCCATGAAAAAATGACATAAAAAGCATTAAATAAAGTGTTCTTTTTAATTGTTTCTCTTTATGTGTAGATCTCATGTATGTCTTCTGGATATAGATATACATGTCATCTGCAGTCTGTGAGGTGGTCACAGTGTCCATGGATGTGAGACAGGCTGTATAACAGCATTATGAATGTGGTCCAGAGGTAGCTGGTTACTAAATAATGCTTTTTTCTTGATCGAGAGTGTCATAAATGTCATGATAATATAAGCAAATGTCATTTGAAGTTTGATGACAGATTTGATTCATTCATTTTCCTGTGCCCTCCATACAGAGCCATGGAGCCATCACTGCTGTTGGTCCGGCAGGAAGCCTGCAACAAGCAGTCAGTGGTTTCTGTGGCAATTCTCTTTACATGATGAGGTTTGCTAGCCTCATTTACAACCTGATAACAGTCGACTAGTATGACATGCCGGAAGATGTGCTCGTCCTATTCTTTCTTTGATACTTCAGAGACCCCCCCTGGGAACTTGCAATGGGCTGGCAGCCTCATCAAGAAAAACACATTCCTACAGTAGCCACTACTGCAAGAGCATGAGAATGCTTGGTGCAAGGCTTCCTGCAAGGAGACTAAAGCTACATTGGTGGTTCTATGCTACAGAAGGAGTGAATAGAAAAATAATGAATACATACATTTCTTCATAGACATTTCTCAGGTGCATTCTTGATTTCACAGGTAACATTCACTTCCATTACTGCCAACCATTCACTTTATTCCACTGGTAACATTCATTTCCATTACTGCAAACCATTTAGAACAATAAAAAAAAAATTTCTCATAAAATCTAGATAAAGATGGAAAGCGATCACATTTATCTCTGCCATTATTTACTTCATAGGTAGCATTCACTTCCATTCCTGGCGAATATTTGCTTTATGTCACATGTAGCATTCATTTCCATTACTGCCAAGTATTTGCTTTATGTCACAGGTAGCATTCACTTCCATTACTGCAAACCATTGAATTTATTTCACAGATAACATTCACTTCCATTATTGCAAACCATTCAGATTAATTAAGGAAAGTCTCCATAACATCTTGATAAAGACAGAAAGCGATCACGTTGATTAAATTTCATCATATGCATTCATCTCTGCTTATTCTTTACTTCACAGGTAACAATCCTTTCCTTTATTGCAAACCATTCACTTTACTTGACAGGTAACAATCACTTCCTTTACTGCAAACTATTTACTTTACTTCACAGGTAACAATCACTTCCATTACTGCAAATCATTCACTTTACTTCACAGGTAACAATCATTTCAGTTTCTGCAAACCATTCACTTTACTTCACAGGTAACAATAACTTCCTTTACTGCAAACTATTCAGAACAATTTTTTTTAAAAATTTCCTCGTAAAATCTTAATAATGAAACAGCAATAAAGGCTGACAAATGAGTAATGAATATATCAAGGAAAATTCTCGGGGGGAAAAAACTGTATTGAATGAATTAACAGAAATTACCAACACTGAATCCCAAAGAGAGTTCTTCAAAAGTAATAAAACAGAGACGGGGTCATTAACTCTTAGTATACAAGCTGCCTTTCATGACTACCATTACAGATTTTGCAATAAATAATTTATTTATAAAGATAACATAAGTGTTATATATCAAAATGTGAAGAAATGAAACCCCTACATCATGCACGTAACTAAATTGATCAGTGGTTTGAAACATGCATTCAGCTATAAATTTTCGCTATTGACGGGGATCGATCATCGGCCTCTCTAGAAGGCCGCTCGTATACTAAGAGTTAAGATTACAACCAAACTACCATTATTAATTAATAGTGACGGTTGGAAGCCAATACTTAATGGAAATGAAAGAACAGCCAGGTGGCAGAAAAATGTATTCAGGAACACCTCATTCCAACTGGAAAACAATGAATTGTATTCATTCAGCATAATGGTTAAAAAAGAACAATAAATATTTTATTGCCATAAGGTAGAAGATATTTGAGCACAGAATATGATCCATAGCCAGGTCTCATGGAAGGATTTTAGTTTGGTTTAGATTTTTGGTCCTTGCTCAAGAAAACGTGTTTATCTTATGCATTGAATACTCGATTCAACACCCTGTGGGGTATAATTTGGGTCTATAGTGTTCTTTGATCTATGTAGCTTATTGCAATTGTTTTTATTGTGTTGGTTCTTCCAGGTTTCAATTTTCTGTAAATTTTTGTGTCATTGCCTAATGTCTGTAGTGTTTATTGAGTTCCTCTTTCATCTTCTTTAGTTTATCTCTGTTTAACCTGTTATATTTTGAGGGGTTTGTATGTTTTGTTTTACTGCATCTTTTTCATCTTTATTTACTGCAATTGAAATGATCTCAAATCTATGTATTGGGACGTGTCATACTGGACAAGTACCATGCCTGGTGGCATAGGCAATTATGTCTCTTCACAACTTACTGTCTACTGTACTAATTATCTATTCTGTTGTTGATTTCTTTCCATGCCATGATGTCAAACTACCCAGTATCTGTTCTCTATGTCGTCTTCTATCTCTTTTTCCTTCTATCTTTTCTGTCATTACAGTATACTCCAGCCTCCTAACAGGCCCATAAAAAGTGAATTGTTTCCTTCCATGAGGAATAAGCTTCCTTTGTGCATTGACCTCTTTCAGGACATCCTCACTACTCTTTTTAGCTGTCCATCTTTCAGGACATCCTCACTACTCTTTTTAGCTGTCCATCTTTCAGGACATCCTCACTACTCTTTTTAGCTGTCCATCTTTCAGGACATCCTCTCTACTCTTTTTAGCTGTCCATCTTTCAGGACATCCTCACTACTCTTTTTAGCTGTCCATCTTTCAGGACATCCTCACTACTCTTTTTAGCTGTCCATCTTTCAGGACATCCTCTCTACTCTTTTTAGCTGTCCATTTTTTTAACATTCTTCTGTAAAACCACATCTCTGTGGCCTCTAGTGCTTTTCCTACTTGTTTAATAATTGTCCATGACTCTTTTCCATATGTCAGAATTGGTTCTATATAACAATGAAGAACTCTCTTTCTTACTTCCAATGATATGAGTCTAGTTGATATGTTCTAGTTTCTCATGCACACAGAAATACAGAGGTGAGTAATGTCTGTATTATACAATCTGGATTTTAAGAATCATATTTTTGTCTGCCGAGCATAGTTTCCTTCTGGCAAGAATTGCTGTAAATATGAAGACACAAGAACTACAGCTCATCAAGCAGAGAAGCAAATTTAGTAGAAATCTAAGCCCAGTCAACATGGTTATGGATAATACCATGAACAAATAACTAGTAAAAAAAAATTCAAATACTTCAGAAGAATGTTTACAGAGGATGTAGACTCAACAAAGAAACATAAATAACATGCCCAAAGACTAATGCAGTGGCTTACCACCAGACACTACAGCACAGTGACCTTTACAACCCAGCAGAGACAAAGCAAAAGCTGATAATCAGCATATTCATACCATTCTTTGGTACAAATGTCAGACATTATCGTTACAGAGCAGAAAGATGACAAGAAATGAGTTAAGCTGCTAAGGTTAACCATAAAAGACAGTCTGAACAATGAATACATTAGGAAGTTTGTGAGAATAACACTATGAATTAACTCATAGTCACGCAGAAAAGAAATGGTCTTCACACCTTGTTAGAATACAACCCTGCCAAGCCTAAACAGCATGAGAACTGACTTCAGTGCAAGAAGCCAAATAACATTCAGTAGAATAAAGGTGACACTAGCCAATAATCACACCTCACACAGAAGGAAAAACTGCTTCACTCCACAACAATTCACATATATGTGGATGGAAGACATAAATTATAAGTTGGTTTGCTCCACAACATTTCACATATATGTGGATAGAAAACTTCAACTAACAGTTGCTTCTCTCCACATTTCACATTTATGTGGATAAAAAACATCAATGAACATTTGTTCCTCTGCACAACATTTCACATATGTGTGGATAAAAAAAAAAACTGAAATTAACAGTTGCTTCTCTCCAACACATTTCACATATCATTATTATCATTTCCCCTCACTATAGAGTATGAAGCCAGCACTGCAGTCGTTTCCCTTTGTCAGGAAACTTGCGCAGAATCATTTATGTCCCTTTGTAGTGGTAGTTACTGAAGCAATTTTTTAAAACATGGTGAGGTTGCTAGCCCCATACACAACTTCATATTAGCCACCTTTAATGACAAGCAGAAGGCCTATTCTTTCTGTTGTCTCCTCAGACACCCCACGGGAACTACATGGGGAGCTTCACACATATATATGTTAAGAAATCATAAATCAAAACTAAGTAGAGTATTGCAAAACTAGACTTAACTCTGTGTATTTATTATGTACTAAATTGCACAATATAACATTTTAATAAAGGAGAATATGCCATTAAATTCTTAATGTTAATGATAACTTTGTTCTAGTTGAGGTAAGATAAATTGACTTTAGTTTGTCTTGTTAACACAAAATCTGTTAGGCATTTTCTGTAGCATTAATATAATAATTGAGATTGGAAATAAAAAATGTGTAAAACAAACAAAGATGCTAACAGGCATTTGATCCAAGATCCTGGCTAGAGCTTACACAATGAGGTAGTGGCCAGGTAATGATAAATTAAACCAAAAAAAAAATAAAATAAAACAGATATATGAATATTAAGACAACATAGACAAACGTATTTTAGCCATTGTATGAACAAAAGAAATAAGTAAATAACTGCAGCAAATTTAAAACAAAAAAAAAAGACTGCAAAAAATTATGAACAAGTATGGCCCAGGTACATTGTCTAAATGCATTCCAGGTGACTCAATACACACTTCTCAACTGAGGATAAAGTAGAAAACACATTTCCAAAGAATAAAATAGAAAACTCAAGACGTGATGACGTGAGAACAAAATCAGTGATAAATAGATCATGAGGATCTTTAATATATGTCAAAATTCATTGTAATTTTTACAGCCCTTCTATGTACTTAACGTACATATGTATATTTGTACTTAACGTACATATGTATATTTGTACTTAACATACATATGTATATTTGTACTTAACGTACATATGTATATTTCTACTTAACGTACATTTGTATATTTGTACTTAATGTACATTTGTATATTTGTACTTAATGTACATATGTATATTTGTACTTAACGTACATATGTATATTTGTTTACGTAACAAGGTAAAGGTATTCCTAGATACTGCCATAGGGGAGTGAAGTGTTAGACACTTCCCTTTACTACATCAAGAGGTGGGGGGTGACCAGTTCCTTCCCTCATTGCTTTTTCCTTCCTTAACTCAAGAGCAATGTCAGGTACCCAATTAAAGCTGGGAAGACTGGACTGATAGAACAGTATGGGGCTTTCTCTTCCAAACCTCTACACCTCACGGTAGAAGAGGAACGACTAAGTAAGTAAGACTGGACCGTATCGAAACCATGAATCAAATCTGGCACCTTTACCACAAGAGACCAGCACTCTAACCACTCTGTCAATCAAATGCTCTTATGACAGTCCAATGTTTATGTACAATGTCTTAAGTAAAAATGCTGTGTATATATTTTTCATTAAGCAATGTACAGAGATAACACTTTATATATGATTACTAGTGTAAAAGCCCGTCATAAGACGGGAATTAAATTCAAAAGCACCAATACCTAACGACAATTTTACTTATTCAAAAGTATTTAAAAAACCCACTGTGCATCACCACAGTACACGAACTACATAACAGCAGTGAGGATCCCAATGTGTGATAACGGGATCACACATTCTATAAATATATCTTTGTGCACACCGTCATTTGCGCATTCTTCTTTGGTAAGTGTTACTATTTTCTGGAGAGTACATATAAGGGAAACAATACAATTAATGTCTAACTTTCAACCAAAGTTGCATCCCTTAGCGTTACGCACTGACAGAAAAAAGCTGGGTTTTATATATAGGATATGTGTGTCGCTTCTCGGTGGTACTGTTAGGGCCTCACCTTTTATGTGTGAAGCCAGGATTGTTCAACCTTCAGCGACTGACCATGCAAGTCCACAGAGTATACTTGTTATGTCAAGTTAAATGGAACATGTCTCTACCCTACGCTTACAGACCAGCACCAAAGGATCCTACTCATCCTCCCACTCATCTAGCCACTAGAAAACAATTTATAACAAGCTAACTGTGAACAACCAAGTAAGGAAACAATAACAAGGCCATAAAGCTTCTAAGAGATGGAGAAAATGCGAGCCTATGTGACACTTCAACAGAGACCGTCAAAGCAGACGTTGACAACACTTTACAGATATTATACGAATTGTTGTTAAAGCCGGGGGGGGGGGGGGAGAGACGAGAGAGAGATCGGAGATAACAATTTACTGGAAGGAGTGGTCAAATATGAAACAAGTTTTAAAAAAATATAGTAAAAGGTTGTCCCATAACAGATACTGCTGTAGGAGATTGAAGTGTTAGAGACTTCACCTATTCTGAGCATGGAGATGTGGGGTGACGAGTTCTCTTTCCTCGCCGCCTTTTCCTTCCCTGACTCAAAAGCTATGTGAGATACTCATTAACAGCTGGGTAGACTAGAGCGCGACGATACCGTGGATCGAACCCAGTACCTTTGCCGCGAGAGCCAGCGCTCTAACCAGTCAATCGGACGCTCAAG
The DNA here is from genome assembly GCA_024509875.1 of Oreohelix idahoensis. Lineage (NCBI taxonomy): Eukaryota > Metazoa > Mollusca > Gastropoda > Stylommatophora > Oreohelicidae > Oreohelix > Oreohelix idahoensis. The sequence goes on from JAMPIV010006548.1 coordinate 26,211, forward strand.
GGACATGCGCAGAAGTGAATAATTTCAGACTAGAAAGACGTAGGAAACTTACAGACCGGGCGTTAAGAGATAATAAGTTACTGACAGAACAATACATTTGAAGCTCTGTATATAATAAGTGGCTGACCATTTTCCTTCCTTTGTCCCGTGTCCTAGCCATTCATTCATTATTCTTCACCTTTCAAAGGATCATAGCCCGTCAACAAATTCAAGACAAATTCTTTTACCGTGCCATCATCTCAAGGTCTTTCATTTCTGTCTGCATCTCTCTACTTCTTTAACCCTGGGTATTCCATAACAAGGACTGTCATGTAATGTTATCAGCACGTTTTCCTCAGTGTATGTCTTATCCCTCGCAAGCGACTTCTTCTCGTCTTTTGTTCCACTGGTACTTGTCTGGTTCTTGTCGTCAGTTCCACATGGGGGATCTTTTCGTATAATTTCAATCCTTTTTATTCGCAAGCCCCCGTTTATGAGTTGGTCGTTGGGAAACCAGTGTCTGTAGAACTCTATATTAGGGAAATAACTTTAATATGGCGCAGAGCAGGGCAGCTTAGTTCTCCCCCCCCCCCCCCCCCTTTTTGGTTCGTTTTTTGCCTTCTTCTGGCGAGGCGAGGCGCGTTCCTTTCAACCTATGTGGTTATATCAAAGCGCATTTACCATAAAAAAATAAAAGTCAACTCTGTTGACTGCTAGCCCGATCAGCGTTGATAGATACTAAGTCCCGAAGAAGACCAACGTTATCTATCTGCTAGCACAAAGCCCTAAATAGGACTCGCAAGCTACGCCAACGCCCGAGTTAGTCCGTTTTGTTTTTGTGTACAGCTTAGTTTGGTTTAGTTTTAAAGGACTATCTTCATTGCACACAGACAACTCCATCAGTGCTCCGATCTCCTCCCTTAGATCACACAAGGAGGATCTCAGCACAGTGCACGAACTACGTAGCACCGGCGAGAATCCCAATGTGCGTATATAGGAATTACACATTCTATAAATATTTTTTGTGGTGGGTAGGTTTTCTAATTTTTAAATTTTGCCAAGACAGCGGCCTTACAGCCTACACTTTACGATTTCGAACTGCCGTGGGATTTTAACGTGCGCAACTTGCACACGGGACCCTCTTATTTTTTCGCCCTTATCCGAGGAGGCTAGGCATCCGATCTCACTACCCAGGAGACCGGGGGGAGGGGGGGTGTTGGTATGATATCATTAGGACCACTGGTTCTGAAAACAATTTCCATACATTATATTCCCTCAACTGGGAATCGAACCCGGTAAGGGCAGCTTAAAAGTTAATTAACTGAAGGTCTAATCTCATAAATAAATATTACACACTTTATGTGTCTATTATCATATGGAACTGCAAGACAACGTAGAAGAAGTTAGGAACTTCTTCGCTGATATGCACAGACTGGCAGTCATGGCCATTGATCAACGAGATCGAAGCTGTGAGAGAATGCCGGAAAACTTGCCAATCCAGGGTAGTGATAAGCTGTGGTGATTTATAGTTGCCATGAATGAACTATGAGATTAGAGTTATCTCTACTTAAGTAGTAGGGAGAGCTCTTTTACACGGACGAACAATAAGACGCTAAACGATACCGGAAATGGTAGATGATTCATGAAAAGATAGACCGATGAGCGCGAGATGGGCTAATATAGTATACAATTTGAATTAAATAAGTCAAAAATTACATAGAATGTGTTGGATTTTCCAGTTTACTCCCTAATATTCGGCAACGCCACCTGTTAAAATCAATATGGGGATGGGGGGAATTTCAGGAAAACGGCCCATTTCTCACTGAGAAGACGCAGCAATAGAGACCGCAGTCAGCGACTCATAGCTTGTGTGAGCGCACAGTCACCAAAATTCTGTGCGGACGGTATAACCATTGCTCCACGGCGCGTGGTGGTAAACAGTCTGCAGCTGTGCGCTGGCTGAGCGAGCAGGATCAATCCGAGGCAAACCCGGCCCTATGAATATAATAATATGCAGAACGGATGGTGTCGACCAAAATGTACAGATAACAGCTACGTTTTGGTAAAACGGGACTACGCAACCACCGTGCCTTTTTCTCCATTTCGAACAAGATTGAAGGAAAAGAAGTGGTTTGGTGTGTTTTTTTTTTTGCGTAGACGCTATTAGTCGCCAAAAATCTCAGGTTAGTATGCGAGACGGTATAACCATTTAAAGGCGCTGCAATAAATTCCCAGTCAGCGACCCATTAGCTGGACTGCTTGCTCAGAGGCGAATTGCCCAGCATTAACTAAGACCCCACTCCACCTCCACGTGGTGTCAGGAAACAAGTCTTACATCAACTGCAGTCTGGATGAGAGAGTAGGGATGCAGACAGGGAAGGCAAACCTTTTGTCCCAAAAATTCCTTACTGCAAGTCAGATGTGTCGACCGAAAGGTTTTTTTTTTTTTTGCGTACGCCCGCTATTACTCGACGGCACGTCCTTTTCAGGACGAACGAGGAGTAAGTCTAACCTGAGACTGATTTTTACGTGAGTATCCCTTTTTTTTTTCTTGTTCAGAGACAGGTGTCCCTCGCCGATTTCGGAGGTACACTCTTCAAATGTCCTCGCCAGGGCTCGAGTTAATCCAGTCCAAATCCCGGTCGACGAAAAATCTTCAAATGTCCTCACCCGGGTTTGATCCTGGGTCACCCGGTCGCCAGCGCAGTTTGGTAACCACTACACCAGCGCGGGTTATGAAAACATCGACATCACACAACATAAATGGGATCCAGTTGAATCTGACTAAACAGCTTGATGATCTGGATTTTGCAGATGAATTGGCTCTTCTGTCCCATAACCATAATCAGATGCAAGAGAAAATTAAAATTCTCGATGAGAGGTCACAACAAGTGGGCCTGAAAATACACAGGGAAAAGACAAAGATTATGAGAATAAATGCAAGAAATGATAACAAGGTCGAACTTGAAGAAACACCACTAAAGGATGTAGAATCGTACACATATCTTGGTAGTAATATAGACAAAGTTGGAGGGACAGACAATGATATCAAAATAATAATACAAAAAGCAAGAGGCGCTTTCAATGCATTGGGAAACATGGAGGTCAAGAGAAATCCAGTCCAACACGAAAATAAGAATCTTCAACTCAAATGTCAAGTCAGTCCTATTGTATGGCTCTGAAACACGGAGAACAACAAAAACAACAACCAAAAGGCTACAAACTTTCATAAACGGGTCCCTTGCAAAGAATAGAAGGATTGAAATGGTATGACACAGTCGCAAATGTGGAACTGATGACAAGAGCCAGACAAGTGACGGTGGAACAAGAGTTGAGAAGAAGACGCTGGCGATGGATAGGACACACATTGAGGCAGTCATTGTTCTGGAATCCATAGGGAAAGAGAGGCAGAGGTAGACCAAAAAAAAAACAAAAACACATGGAGAAGAGAGCTAGATCATCATTAGCAACTAAACTTTCAAAGTAAGTATATGGACTGTTATAGACAAGTTCCGGAGTTTTTACTAAGACGCTGATCTACAGTTGTTTATAAGACTTGCAACTTTAATTCTATATTTATTATCATATAATGACACTTCAAAGACGCATGGAGTTTACTGACGCAGGCTTTCTGCAATAATGCCATCTGTAGTGATGGCACTATGTTTCTTAAGAAGCAGAAAATGAGAATGCGTGAATGACTTCTCCGGCCATAGCAGGGATTCTCAATTTTTTTCCCTCACACCTTCTCTGAGAGTGAACTTAATGTTTACACCCCCCGTCACAATGGATTCCGTCTCATTGCAACATTCCCGGCAATGAAAAGGCTGACAGGCAAAGAAAGGGGGACAACCACCTCAGTATGATACAAGCATAACTTTAGTAGAGGCAGAGAATTTTGTCAGATGCAGATACAGGAACAAGTGGGATGCAGAGCATCCAGGCTACACACACAAAAATGACGCATATTATCAACTCAGCAGAAAAGAACAAGTGGTAATCTTCAGATTCCGCACGGGCCAAAACATTGGGATACCATCTATTGAACAAGCTAAAGATAGAAACTACAGATGAGTGTAACTATGGCACCGGTAAAATAACTGCTTCAAAGATACAAAATACATGAGGTACAGAGAAAGAACATATGGCCGTCACAAGTACCATTCCTGGAAAAATTCTATGAAGATACAAATAATATCAAGCTTACAGCTGCTTTCTTTAAAAATAGTCAAGTAGACGTCTGAGAATGTAATCTTTACCTAAATTAATCAGTGAAACAATCAAGAATAATTAATATGTTCCTACAGGGATTTTTTTGAAGCCAGTTCCTCGCATGCACAAATAAATGTATAACAATAAATATACTACCTTAATGAGATAGTTGTTGCTAATTTCACTCAGAAAGGACAGAAATTCGAAGGACAGTCTTGAACGATGTCAGGCGCATGTCATGCCTGGCATCCAACGGATTTCTATACTTTCTCTTCACAGTGATCAATGTCGCAAATCCAGATTCGCAGAGATCAGTGATCAATGTCGTAAGTCCGGATTCGCAGAGATAGGTTGTAGTCAATGGGATCAAGACTAAGGACGTTTCTTTGTCATCATTTTAGAATCTAACCTTCAAAATTATATCCATTGTTAACACAATTTCGATAAATTATCTGGTGAAGCGCCTCCGACACCAGTTCACGTAAGTGCACACTACAAGTTAATTACCCCTGGCTGAGAGGTTGCCTTAACTTTACAGGCCTGTTCATCTTTCTCTTTCTCACAACGCACGATCTCAGAGTTCTTATATACGAGTACTATTGCTCAGAAGTTAACCCTGTCGCTGCCGTTTCCGTATCAAAACCACATTATATTTAAATATGACTGAACCAGCGTCATCGCCATCATTTTCCTTTGTGCTCCTAATGGAGCATGGGGGCCACCACTGTACAGCTGGTCCCCCTGAATGAGACCCCATCAGGCCCTCGCATGTTCTTGCAGCAGTGGTTTGTGTGGACATTTATGAGGTTGCCAGCCCCATACACAACCTCATATTAGTCGCCTTATACGACATGTCATCATTGTCTCTTCGGAGACCCCCGGGAACTACGCGAGAATCTACACCAGTGTAGGCATCCTTACCAGTGTAGGCATCCTTACTAGTGTAGGCATCCGTACAAGTTCAAGCTCTGATGACAAGTGACATTTACATGCCAATATCACAAGATCACTCTGGAAGCTAAAGCAGCATTTGACTAGCAAACACATAAAACAACGAAGTGACTATTCGCAAGTGTCAAGTCTTGTAAAGTAATGTACATTATAGAAGCCTCTGCTATTTACACGTTGTTACGTCATCTCATTGCTCACGCTTTTTACTCTCCACGAAACATCCGTAAATTTTGCAGTTACATTTGTCACCAACTTTAGATCCTGAAATAACTGAAGCGTCGTGAGCACATCTGCCGTATAATGTCATACGTCATGATGCAGCTTATTTATATTTTGTAACAGTGTTGCCACTTCTGCATTAGTTGTCTCAAATTTTGCCGACATTGCATTAGACTAAGCAAAATCATAAAAGAACGAAGTGGCTGTTCACAAGCTTCAAGTCTTGTATAACAATATACGTCAAAGAAGCAGTTGCTATTTACACGTAGTGACGTCCACTATCCGCTCACACGTTTTACACTTCACGAAACAGCACCAGTAAAATTTGCAGTTACATCTCTCCACCAACTTCTGCTTGAATGTATTGTAACCCCGCCCACAACACATTAAGTTACACCCGTCCATACCTTGCGACTGTCGGATGCAAATACGACCAGCTGTGCCAAGAGATCCTGTCTCTTCGTTGGCTACACAATAGTTTGGCGATTCGTCCAAATAAATTAAATCCTCTTTTGAAGGTTTGTTGTAGCGTTTATTTTTTCTGACCAGTTTTATGCCGCCTCGATTGAATTTGATCTCGGTAGCTCCATCGTAACGATCTCTGAGGCGATCCCCTACCTCTCGAAACGTAGATAGCTGTTGCCAGCAGGTCTTCAAAGCGCAGGAGCCAGACACACCGTGGCATTTGCACTCCACCTTGGCGTAGTTGTACACAGCCTATTGTAAATGGATTAAAAGAAATGAATTAATTTACATGCCAATCAATAAATAATGCATGCATCATTCTTTTCTAAAATAATGTAAAATCTCTCATTAAAACTCTTTCAGTCCCAAGCAAAAAAGTGGGTTTGGCCCAAACAAAAATGGCCATACCAGTATGTTTTTATTGTTTTTGTTTGGAAATAATTTTTTTAAATGTTCATATTCATAAATAACAAAAGTCCATAATGGATGGCTATACTTTAAGAAAATAGCGTTTTTGAGTTGTCAAAATTAGAAAACAGCCTTAGACTGGATCAAGAGATACGAAAGCCAGTATACTGTTGATTGGGCCAAATGGGTCTAGCGGGAAGTACAGTATACTGGCTCTTGGGGGTTAAAGAGTTAAGAGATTAAAGGGGGAGTGGGTGGTCTGACAATGCCGATTGTCCGATACTAATAAGTTAATCCACTAATAAATGAAGCAGTACACCATTAACCCCATCAAAGCATGTATACACTGCTTAGACAGCTCAGACTACGCTGGCTTGGCCATGTCCGACGCATGGCAGATGGTCACATCCCAAAAGATATCTTCTTCGGACAACTGGCAGATGGCAAAAGAACAATTCGGCGACCGCAGCTGAGATTCAAAGATGTTTGCAAGAAAGACATGAGGGCATTGAACATAAATCCAGCAACCTGGGAGGATGAAGCTGCCGATCGCACCAAAAGGCCTTTAGGTGCGATCGGCAGCTTCATCCTCCCAGGTTGCTGGATTTATGTTCAATGCCCTCATGTCTTTCTTGCAAACATCTTTGACTCTCAGCTGCGGTCGCCCAATTGTTCTTTTGCCATCGTCTGTTATCTACGGCGCCACCTCAGAATGGGCGAAAAGAAGCTCACACAACAAGCAGAATAGAGGAGAAAACGTCGAAAGAAACACCAGGAAAATAAGCAGCTGAGGGCTGTCACCTCAGGGGCGCATTCCCATAGTCAGTTATGACTGAAGGGGCTATTCTTCTTCTTATTATTATTATTATGTACCACTACCCACAAGTGAATGTCAGCAAAGATTGCGTGTGTGACCGTGTCCGCCACCTAACGGCCGCTTCGCTAGTTAATAGTTAAGACTTCTAATTTTTCATATTCCCATTGCGGACCAAACTTTCAGCACCAATAGATTTCGTCCGCTATTTCCGAAATTCGTAATAAGATGTCCGTTCATAAAAAGCTTCATAGTAATAAACCAAACAACTTTGCTATTGACCCATCTTTATTTATGTGTTACTCAGTCAAAATATTATTTATTTTCAAAATACCAGTATACTATTAAAAAGTTGCGGCCACTTTTGTTAAATCATTCAAAACTTGTGGCCAAAGGAACCAGGCTTATTCAGGTCCTATCAGAGGGATGACCAGCTGGGCCACATGATCCTGGCCTCATCTGACAGAAAGGTCCTCATCTAAGCCAAGGATGTTTCATTTACGCACTTTGTACCTCTTTGTTTTACCAAACAATAGGGGGAAAGGGGGGGGGGGGGCGCCGCACAATATGAAATGACCCAGCCTCACCATAGATTTCAGAGGGCCAGGGCCTGTTAACATTTCACTATCCTAATAGATTTGTGAATTTATCCAACAGAAGATAAATAAACAAAAAACAAAAAAACAATTGACAGCTCCGAACACAATACAACCGTCAATTTCAAATTCGTAAAACAAGTGTATGCATTAAGAATTGCAAATTACGTGTGTATTCACTTTTTTGTTTGCAGCAGGGGTGGGCAAGATGTCGATCGCCGTCCACCGCTGGACCGTTGATAGAGTTTAGGTATTACCTGATATATCAAAGTTTGTGTGTGTTAATTTGTTAATTAAATGCTGGTCTTTTTAAGTGTACCGTATAATATTTTTTGTATAATTTGAGGCGATGTAGTGCAAATCATCATCATATTAAGTTGGTGTGATTACATCTTGTGTATTACTAGTACCGTACTTAAATGTTATATGTTTGTGTGAATTTGTTCTTATTAATATATCGTCTGTGTCCTTGCGCAGGTACATTTTATTTTGGTTTTCAATTACAAAGCATTTTTGTTTGCCTTAAATGATTTTCACATTTCACACGCATGCGGAGTTATTTTATTATTTTCATTCATAACCCTCCACTCCCAAAGGAGCATAGGCCTCATCTCAAGTTCTTTCCACGTTCTCATCATTTTATTATTTACAGTTGAAAAACGGGTAAAGTAGCTACAGTGACGAATTGTATGTGGTAGAGCGCAGCCTCATCGTATCTGTGGAAATCAGTTTTGTATGATGAGGTGGCCCGTCCTCATGGTTTCTCTGGAAATTAGTATTACATGATGAGGTTCCCGTCCCATGAACAACCTCGCATTAGTCGCCCAATTTACTGACTATAAAGAAGCACATAGTTTGTGAAGTCAATTTTTCACATTTTGAAATGAATCTTCTCATTGGCCAGAACGTATCCATCGAGGCAAGGGCAAATGAGACAGAAGAACAGCGGATAGCGTTACAGCAACACTGTCGCCAGTGTCACCTCAACATATTAGCAAATTTACAACAATTTGAAAGTTCCGTAACAACCATTACTTTCTGCGGCTCACTCGTGGCCAGTCAACGGTTGGTAGTTACACCTACTGAGCGAAAGGAGAAAGCAAGAAAAAGAAGATGCAGAAAAACTTGTGATCAACGTTATTAGAAAGTCACATGACTGCTCCAGAACTAACATACAAGCTTTCATTCGTTGTGTGATTATTTCACACAGTTGTCTTTGTCTATTCCTGTTCTGTAAAACAATGGTGTTGTTGGTCTATCTACAAATTTGAGCTCAATTTAATGTCGTGCTTAATTTCTTTCTCACTTGTGCAGCGTTCATTCGGGCAATGTAAATTTAACTGTTAACTGAATTTCAATATAGATTCAGAGTGCACACTTAAAATAAATCACCGAAAGCTTAATGAAAAGCCCAGGTAAAGTAATCAGAGAGTGTGCACTGCATATAACCCATTCAATTTTTTTTTTCTCCACTGCAACAACCTTCCGACTTTGAAGCGTTAAAGGTTAGGGTAATCCCATTGCAGGAACTGCCACAAGGCAGAGACTTCACACTACTGGGTTTCAGTTATATGAAGAGGGGTGACCGGTTTCCTTCGTCGCTACCTTTGATTTTCCTAACTCAGGAGCAGAGTCGGGTACCTATTTACAACTCGGTAGACTAGAGCGTAATGCTAAAGCATACAGGCCAGAAATCTGTATAAAATGGTGTCACGATATAGTTGACGTATCTCATATAGCAGGGGTCGACAACCAGTCGATCTTGATCTACCGGTAGACCCAAGGGATCATTTGGTACATCTCTAGGTGGCGGAGAGGCGAAAGAATTATTCACCTAGGTAAATTGCGGACTCGCCTTGTCCTTTGGGCACTTAAAAAGTGCAGTCTCCGTATGTTTAAAGCTACTTTCACATTATTCCCAGTGAAAACCTGCAAGCTAGCTGACTGAATTCACTTTATTCGTAAACTGTGTAAGAAAGGAAACGATCTTTTGTCTGAAGTGAAGTTAACAATCAGTAAAGTTTCATTTAGTTTGAATTGTTCACCGCTCTGTCGATAGAATTGCAGAAAGAAGATCGTACGTCAGAGATAAAAGTTAAATATAGGCTGCACTTATTTCAAATCCTAAATACTCTGACACTTGAAAACAGATATGATTTTTATCAAGGTACATCTTTAGAGAACTCAGTGGTACTTAAGTAAATCCCCACAGCTCCTGGGTTGCCGACAACTGCCATCTACAGGGTTGTGGAGTTGGACAAACATTTTTCCGACTCTGGAAATTTTAGAAGTCCGATTCCGACTACAGTTGTTTTTTTTTACACAAGTGATATGGCATCAAATTATGCACTTATATGGAGTTATATGTATAAGTATGGTATGTGTGTGAATAAATGGGTACGTGGCTTTCGTAGACTGCATTTTAAAACTATTTATTCATTGATACAGTAATACAAAATAACAAATCATTCACACCTGCACACAAATGACTGCTTTGCCAAACACTATGAGGCAAAATAGTTTTATTTTCAAAATAGAGGGAAAATTGACAAGTATATAGTTTATTTTCATTTCTTGTTTGCTTTTTCTAAATGTAGCAACAAATTTCCAGTTGGGATCAAAACTTTATTTATGATCAGAAGCAACTGAAATTTTCCTACATTATGTAAAGATGGATGTACTTTAACACGAAAGTGTTTCAGCAGCTCTACTTTAAAATGTTATTTCACATTTTTTTTTTGCATGGATCAAACGTGGATCTGCCTTGACTTATAAGCCTCGTAACATTCGGAATCGGAGTCGGGACATTTTTTTTACCGACTTCGACTTCCCGAAAAAATGACATACTCCACGTCTCCGACTCCATAGCCCTAGCCATAAAGCAACTCTTTTGAGAGTTCCATGTGCTATTGAAAGGATACGGTATGTAAGATGACAGAGAGAAGAAGGGCAGAATGTAAGACGGGCCTGCGTGCCCAATTCTTAACCCTTTGAAAATAAAGTTCGTTCGTTCGTTCCACGTCTGTGATATAAGGGACAGCATCTACGATTTGCTAAGAAATAAAAAAAATTAATGGATTGTCTTTCCTGCTAGTGAAGCTTCAAAAGTTAGGGTCGGTGAGAGTGAAAAAAAAAGTTATTTTGTGTAAGGGTAACTTCGAAAACGATTCTGTTTTCTTTTTTTATCCGGGAAAAGGGAAGGGGGGGGGGGGGGGGGGAAGGGGGGGAAGGAGGAGAGGCAATAATGCGTCCATGCCGCAGGTATAACAAGAAAGGCAGACAGACACATACACAGACAGATAGATAAATAGACACGCGAGCTGACTTACAGATAAACAGACAAGCAAGCAGACTTTGAGACAGACAAGCAGACGGGCAGACAGACTGACAGACAGACATATAAATAGATAGATGATAGATAGATATGTAGGCAGGTAGGTAAGTAGGTAGGTAAGTAGATAGGTAAGTAGGTATACGGACAGGTAGACAGACAGTTAGATAGATATATTAATAGATAGATAGATAGATAGATAGATAGATAGATAGATAGATAGATAGATAGATAGATAGATAGATAGATAGATAGATAGATAGATAGATAGATAGATAGATAGAACGAACGAAATTTATTTTCAAAGATAGATAAATAGATAGATAGATAGATAGATAGATAGATAGATAGATAGATAGATAGATAGATAGATAGATAGATAGATAGATAGATAGATAGATAGATAGATAGATAGATAGATAGATAGACTTTATAACGATAAAGACATATAATCCAACATTATAGCAAATGTCCTCACAAAACCTAACATCAAAAGTTGCTAGATACACACTTTCAAGATAACATACTCAACACAAAGACAAGGAACCGTTTCATGGGCAACTTTCAAGTGGAATTAAACCCCTGAGCAGACACACCAAATTACAAACCATATGACCTTCGTGTACCTGCCTACGCCATATGCGAAGACCACTGTTTCTTAGATCCGCGGTCTTTAATTTTCTTCGAGGTTCTTGTTCATATGTAAATGTGGGGAGATCCAGGTAAAGAGCGCTGGGGTTCTTCTGGTAAAGCCCAACTTTTGAGCCGCTGATAATGTCATGACGTGTATAAAAGTATATTGAAAGGTTCCTGGCAGAAGAAATGTCTACAGATCCACCCCAACTTAATAGATATTTTTGTAGCACAGGAAATTAAAAAAAAATTTAAAAAAAACCCGATAACTGTTTATTAACAAGGACAACTCAATCCCTTCTGTCCAATGTTTTCGCTGTACACAACTAAATGTATTTTTCGGGGACAACAAATCATTTTTTCTTCAAGATATTGCATTTTAAAATGGCTTCTTGTAGATCTTGGGGGTCGCTGGACAGGCAATGAAAGATCGGGACTACAACACCATCAGGCATGTCGTACCAGGCCACTAATATGAGGGTGTGCATGGGACAGGCAACCTCATCTTGTCAAACAAATTACCACATAAATTACCACATAAACCACCACATAATAGATATTGTTATAAAGCAATTTTTTTTAGGTTTTACATACAGTCTTAATGAAATACTTCTTCTTCTTCTGCGTTCGTCCTGAAAAGGACGTTGGTTGCGTTATGTCGCCGTTTACAGCAAAGCTGCGATATCTGCGCCTTTCGGCCCGACACATCCGACTACTGCACGGCATTTTCTAGGACCGGGTTTGCCTTCCCACTTCGATCCCTACTCTCTCAGCCATACTGCAGTGGTGCAGCCTGTTTCCAGGACCACCACTTGGAGGTGGAGTAGGGTCTTGGTCAGCTCTGGTTCGCTGACCCTGAATTCCACTTTTGACGCGTCTTAGGTCCCGTAATGAAATACAAAAACAAATGTAAAAAGTATGTATTTCTTTAATGCCAAAATCGATGATAGTTTTCTGGAGTAAAAATTTTATGGAAAATAAAATTCGGATGTTTAGGTTATGTCCACGGATCCCCTAGAATCTATTCATGGACCTTCAAGGGGTCAATGGAACACAGGTTCAGAAACTCTATTGTCCAATTAATGACGCTATCATTTCTGCAGTCGCCCTATATCTTGTGTAATGTGGCCTATGCAGTACAATAGGGGGACTGCAGAAGTGATTGCGCCATTAATTTGACTGAATCGTTCCTAGGTACATATCCGGTATTACGTGGGGAAATCGCGCACTATTTTTGTCGTGCTTAGTTGGCAGGGAAGATAGTCGCGATTCGCTCTTGAAACTAGGCGGTGTTGTCGTTCAGAAGGTCTTGGGTTCGAGTCTCCGGTAAGCCTACCACTTCTGTTGTTTTTCTATTGTCTTCTTCTCTACTTCTTTATCTCTCATGAGTGCCTGGAACATACCTTTATGTGTATTATTTATTTACCGCTTAAATTATATATTGTACGGCGCGTGTCCATTCTCAATGGATGCCTTTCCGCGCGACAAATATTATCTATCAATCTCATCATCATCATGTGACATATTCTTTCCAGAACGTTGTCTCCATTACAGCTACTCTGAACGCATCACGATTCTGGGCAAGTCGACCTGCATCAGCCAAAGACAAGTTCAGACTCTCTGCGATGTCCTGGGTCCACCGTCGTCTAGGTCGACCCCTTCCCCTTTTTCCAGGAACCATGCCTTCCATCACTGTTTTCTCCAGACTATCTATCAATCTACACTAACATAATTACCGATGTATGTTACGTCGGTCGGTCTCTCACTCAAAATAGTAACTCGCGCCAGAAAAAAAAAATGCGCAACGCACGGTGTGCAACTTGCGCGGCGTGGGTGTTATATAAAACACATACTTTGGTTTTATTTGTTTTTTGTTAATTCTTTCACGAAATTAGTAGCGCTCGATAAAGAAAAAGTGCGCAAAAATTGGTGTCCATGAGCCAATAACATACCAAAGTGAATTGTATTTCATGAAAACTTGAAAGTCTTTGTTAAAACCACTTATCATCAGGGAACACTCTTTGAAAACAACCCACGCACTTTCACAAGAAATGTTGTCATCAAATAACTTTTAAACTGAATCTAAAATAACATAATTCTCGCCTTGTGTACGTTGGTCACAGCTGAGGAATGCAACCGTGTTGAAAAATTGTATTGTTTCCATTATGTATACTTTCCCGAAAATAGTTACAATCAACAAAGAAAAGCGTTCAAATGACGGTGTTCATGAACAGTTTGATTACACTGTATAATGGAAAGAAACCAAAAACACTCTAAGAATGTACTTCTATCTGCTCATCTGGGAACGGAAACAGCACACTATAATTAAAAACCCGTCAAGTTTGACGGGTTATTGCTAGTTAATATATAATTTTCTATTTGTCGAGTAAAATGTACCGCCACAGCCTTATATAGTAATTGACTAACTCAAACGATGCGCCCCTGAGGCGATAGCCCCCTTCAGACATAACTGAAAATGGGAATGCGCCCCTGAGGCGATAGCCCTCAGTTGCGTTTTTCTGGATGTTCCTTTCGGCGTGTCCTTTCTTTTCTGCTTGTTGTGAGAGCTTCTTTTCGCCTAATCTAAGATGTCGCCGTAGAGAACATCGCCACTTGGTGCGATCGGTAGCTTCATCCTCCCAGGTTGCTGGATTTATGTCTTCATGTGCCTTCATGTCTCTCTTACACACATCTTTGAACCTCAGCTGCGGTCGCCCGGCTGTTCTTTTGCCATTTGCCAGTTGTACGTAGAAAACATCTTTAGGGCTGCGACCATATTCCATGAGGCGGACATGACCAAGGCAGCGTCCTCTCCCATTGCGGGAGGTAGCCGCTGGTGCCACCTCTCCAGAGCGCGAGTTTTAACGCAATTATATGGAGATCCGACTAAGGAGAGTTGGGCATGGGGCTGGTTACCCCATCCCGTAAAAAGCTTTTTACCAGAACACTTCAACAAACATGGACAAGTCAAATACAGAATATAAATCAACTCAGCCGCCCAAGGCAGAAGAAGGTCCTCTGGAAAGGAGGCGCATAAAGCAACCCAGAGAAAGCCGAAAGGAGTCTGGGTTGCCAACCTTTTTTCGTCTAGGAAAACTCCAGGATTGGCACCTGAAATGTTCGCACTCTATGTGAACACGGGAAAACTGCACAGGTAGCAGCGGAAGTGACAAATTATAGGATTGATATCCTGGGTCTCTGCGAGACACGGTGGAAGGGCATAGAGAGGAGGAGATTGATCACAGGAGAAACGGTGTTGTCCTCAGGACATGAGGAGGCAAGAGCCCACCACAGTGAAGGGGTGACTATAATGCTATCTAGGGAAGCACAGAAGGCACTTATAGAATGGGAAGCAATGGGACCCCGAATTATAACAGCAAAGTTTAAATCAGCCAAAAAGAAAGTAAATATAAACATCATCCAGTGTTATGCACCAACAAATGATAAAGAAGAATCGGAGAAAGAAGACTTTTACACCAGACTACAAAATGTCTTAGACAAAATGAAAAGAAAGGACATCACAATTTTGATGGAGGACCTAAACGCGAAAATAGGAACAGACAACACCGGCTTTGAAGAAATCATGGGAAAGCATGGATTAGGTATGATGAACGAGAATGGGGAACTATTAGCTAACGCCTGTGCTTCAAATCAACTAGCTATAGGAGGAAACATATTTCCAGATAAAAGAATACATTAAGCAACATGGGTATCACCAGACCACAGAACTGAGAATCAGATTGATCACATATGCATAAGTAAGAAGTTTAGGTCATCATTGCTTGATGTAAAAGTATGTAGAGGAGCAGATGTGGTATCAGACCACCATCTTCTGTTGGCTAAAACAAAATTAAAACTCAAGAAATTTACAACAGTATATAACTATAGACAACAGTACAATGTGGGATATCTAAGAAACCAGGAAATAAGAGAAAAAATTTCAATCACAGTATCCAACAAATATCAAGTACTCCAACAGCTGGAAGATGAAGCAGATACGGAAGACCACTGGCAACAAGTAAACAATATACGGAACGAGACATGTGAAGAAGTACTGAGAAAAAGAGAACACAATCACAAATAATGGATAACAACAAAAACCATTACCAAGATAGAAGACAGGAAAAACAAGAAAGCAGATTTAAACAGAAGCAAAACCAGAAGCTCCAAAGCCAAGGCTCATGAAGTGTACATAGAAGCAAACAAAGAAGTAAGAAGAAACATCAAATGATACAAGAGGAAGTATTCTGAAGAGAAGTATTTTCTGCAAGGGAAGCAGAGGAAGCTGCAGCCAAAGGAAATATGAGGGACCTGTACAACAACATAAAGAAGCTAACAGGGAAATTTAAGCAAGCAAATGGCCTCATAAAAGATAAGAATGGAAAATTGCTTAGTAATATACAAGAACAAATAAAGAGATGGACAAAACATTTTGAGGAACTTCTCAGTAGACAAGCTCCAACTAATCCCCCAGAAAATCAGCCAGCAGAAGAGGAGATACTAATCAGCTGTGAACGACCAAGTAGAGAAAAAATAAAGAAAGCCATTAGGTTTCTGAAACATGGAAAAGCAGCTGGTACAGATGGAATTCCAGCACAGGCCTTCAAATCAGATATTAATTCCTCTACAGAGATATTACACAAACTACTTGGCAAAGTCTGAGAGAGAGAGAGAGAGAGAGAGAGAGAGGAAATACCAGCAGAATGGAAGGAAGGTTATGTGGTCAAGTTGCCTAAGAAGGGAAATTTACAAGAGTGCACACATTATAGAGGAATAATATTACTATCAGTGCCAGGAAAAGCATTAGACAGAATCATCCTTGAGAGATTAAAAGAGTCCTTAGACAAGCAACTGAGAGATGAACAAGCAGGTTTTCGACGAAACAGATCCTGTACAGACCAGATAGCCACATTGAGAATAATAGTTAAACATAGTATGGAATGGAATTAACCGCGGTACATCGGATTCGTGGTCTATGAAAAGGCATTTGACAGTGTAGACAGAGAATCACTTTGGAAATTGATGAGGCATTATGGAGTTCCAATGAAGATCATTAACTTAATAAGGAAGACCTATGAAGACATGAACTGCAGAGTTCTTCATGAAGGACAACTTACTGAACCGTTTAGGATTAGAACGGGAGTGAGACAGGGATGCCTCTTGTCTCCACCTCTTTTCTTACTAGCAATAGATTGGGTTATGAAAACATCGACATCACACAACAGCAATGGAATCCAGTGGAATCTGACTAAACAGCTTGATGATCTGGATTTTGCAGATGACTTGGCTCTTTACGCAGCCGCTAGTCCCATACCCATAATCAGATGCAAGAGAAAATGAAAATTTTCGATGAGAAGTCACAACAAGTGGGCATGAAAATACACAGGGAAAAGACAAAGATTATGAGAATAAATGCAAGAAATGATAACAAGGTCGAACTTGAAGAAACACCACTAAAGGATGTAGAATCGTACACATATCTTGGCAGTAATATAGACAGAGTTGGAGGGACAGACAATGATATCAAAATAAAAATACAAAAAGCAAGAGGAGCTTTCATTGCATTGGGAAACATATGGAGAACAAGAGTCCAACACGAAAATAAGAATCTTCAACTCTACAAAGTTACATGTTAGAAACAAGATATGACTAGTTTCTTTAGCGACTCAGTGTGGAAAAATACCACCAAAAGCGACACCAATTTAAAATGCTATTAGTGCTTTGTGATAAAAAGAAGAAAACAAAACTATAATACATATAGCTAGCTAGCTTCGCAGTGAACAAAGCAGCAGCACAGAAACGATTTAAGATTCTCGTCAACAAACACATTCTGCCACTGTCTGCCCTGACGCCGCCATGCAATCCGCGTGCACCCGTCAATCTAAGAGGCGGGAAGTCGTTTGCTTTCAACAGGCACCCTTAAAAAGTGTCGCAAATGAGTGTTGGTAACTCGTTTACGACACAATTGCTCGCAATCAGGCTACTTATGTTTTGGAGATCTGTCCTGTGCAAATAAAGGCGTGCTCACGATGTCAATGGAATGTTCAGTCTGGGAATAATAAGAGGATGTGAGAGATTATCCTTCTAAATTGACGGGTTTATTCTTTAAATGAGTGGGTTTATTTGTAAAGGACATGCCAACAATTTCACGGTGTTGCCACTCTAGTATGGAGAGCCTCGTGGCCAACTTAGAGGATAATTTAATATTTAAAAAAAAGCTTTTTTTCCCCCAAATCAAACATGCACCCTTAAAAAAGTGTCGCAAATTAGAGGATCCGAAATTTTAGTTCTACATTTATATATATATATATATATATATATATATATATATATAGATATATATATATATATATATATATATATATATATATATATATATATATATATATATATAAATATTTACCACCAAAGCGACACCCCCAACTTAGAGGATAATTTAATATTTAAAAAAAAGCTTTTTTTCCCCCAACTAGAAATTTTATGAGATGAGTGAACGATAAGTAGCGTATGGGCGCAACATTATAGCTGCATCAATGAGCCATTTCATCACTTAGCCGAATCAACACCTGGCCTCTCAACAAGCAAGAGAAAACAACCACTTATATCAACCCTAGCGAATCAACTTTTCTTGGGTGGGTACCTGATGACACCAGTGGTTGATCTGACACCTTACGTTGTGCAGTACTGGGTTCAATATTCCTTCATTGCCGAGTCATGCGCAGTTATCATAAAGCTACCACTCAGTAAATCCCAACGGCTGCTTCACCATCACCGCGCATTCTTTTCACTTTGCCCTTTATGTCTGCCGCCTTCTCCAGCTGAACACTCAACTTCTCACTGCTCTAAAACCTCTTTACAAGCTGTACGTTATCGTCTGCTGAGGAAAAATAAAAAGTGTGAAACTGTCATTTAATTCACACGGTAGTGTTCTTTCTTATTTTCCAAATACCAATGTTATGCTGCACTTTAACCCATCACATTTTTTATAAAACATTCCATTCACAAGAGTAATGATGAAGGCCAATGCGCAAAGGAAGCGTATTACTCATGTTAGAATGAAGCAATCCCGTTTCTGTTGGATTGTTATGAGAAGAAGAAAGTTGGAGTTTATCGTGAAAACAGGAAAGATTGAAGAAAAAAAAAAAGAGTCAGAGGTCGACAACGAGAGATGATACAGGACAGTTTGACATCATGGAAAGAAATCAACAACAGAATTGATAAAACGTCCTGGAGATAGAAAATTGTGGAAAGACGTGATGACCTACTCCTGTGGGCATGGCATTTGAAGAAGAATATTCCCATAACTCTTTTCTCATTCTCAGTCATCAGTCAGTCGAGACCCTTGTTTACTGTAGCCGTTGACAATTATGGACTTCCAAGAAGTTCTCCGTGAACATATGTAACAAGCACGCAACATGCCAAAACCTGGTGGGAAATAAGTTTGTTATGCTCTTTCTGCCGCATGTCATAACAATGGCTTTTGGTTATTTCATTCATTTACAATTTTCGTCGGAAGTAAAGCAATGACACGCAAAGTCCATTATATGCAATGATGCCTCTCTGGCTAAATATGCAAGAGGTAGGTACTTATTCATACTTACCCGCTTGAACTCTATGTAATATAAAATGGCGAAAATTATAAATTCTGTCAAAATAACAGGCATGAGTTTTTCTGAAACAAATGCCACTAACAGATGGGAAGAAATGCGCGTTATTTCAATCAGAGAGTAATTTAGTTTATAGCTCGGCTTTTCCGCAAAAGATTGCAAGTTCGATGGGAAAAGATGGAACAGGACGTTACCGCTAATGCATTTCTTTTAAAGGGGAATGCTCACAACTGTTTGCAGTGTCAGTAAGTTTATAGACCTAATCTGGCGGGAGCGAACAGCGCAAAGAATGTGTGATATACATGTAAGTTCAGACGGTCTATATGAGCAAAGAACGGATGTGAGTAAAGTCTACTTACTACTTTGTCGTTCCTCTTCTGCCGTGGGGTAAGGAGATTTGCCAGAGAGAACACCATATTATCCTATCGGCTGCCTTTCTCCTGGCCTGCTTCTAATCTAGTCCTCGATCCTCACAGCGTGCTCTCGGTTGTCCTGGAGGTCTAGATCCCTGGCTTTTGTTTCTCATATTTGTCGTGGTAGCAGATCTTCTCCAATTCTGCAGACATGGCCAAACCATCTTAACTGGGACCGTTCCACTCGGGTTTGCAGGGGCTGGGTTTTGAGGCCATGATGTATAATCTGTTTGCGGATCATGTCTCTTCTTGTTACTTCAACCACCCTCCTCAGATCCCTCATTTCTGAGGTTCGGAGCTGGTTTTTATGAGTTGAAGTCATTGCCAATGACTACCTCACGGTAGAAGGGGAACGACTAAGTAAGTAAGCCAATGACTTGCATCCATAAGCCAGGACAGTAACATAGGTAGAGCGATATACAGTCATCTTCGTCTTCTTGCCAATGTCTCCTTTGCTGAGGAATCCTCAGTAAAGTCACCCACATTAATATTATTTTTTCATTTTAAATTTGGTTCCTTTGGCTTCCTAGCTGACCTACTGTCTAGTAGGGCAAATGGAGTTCATGTAAGCACTGACATTTTCTTTTGATTTGCAGTTAAATATTCCAGCCTCATGAGTTGGCTACCAGAGCAACTCTGGGAAGGTTAAAGTGGCTGGCGTGATGCTGACCACATCACCCCTAGTGTGCCGATGGTCAAGAAAATATGGGCCTAACACCACATTCCCAATATGGATCAATCGGCGTATAACGTGATCCTTTACCTTAAATGTTGTATGGTGTTGCAATTAAAACACAGTATGGTTTTGCAAGTAAAGCCCAGTTTTTGTGTGCAATTAAATGTAATTAAAGCCCAGTTTTTGTTTGCAGTTAAATGTTCTATGGTGTTGCAAGTAAAAACCAGCTTTTTTTAAACAGCTAAGATTTGTATAGTGCTGTAATAAAAGCCCAGTAGTTGAGGCCATGCCAACAAGAAGTAGAAAACACCGCACAGATTAGGACAGTCGTCTGGTGAACAAGAGTGGAACCGTCGGTACTTTGTGTCGGGGCAGGATGACAACGTTTGATGAAGAATTTATATAAGGTAAAATAAAGAAGTGATAAACAAGATTGAGATCATTTTATGAGAAAAGCTGCTAAATATTTTAATTAGTTTATGAGGCTAAAAGCAAGTAAATATATCAGAGTCTTGTGTAGACATTTCTAAACAACAGCGAACGAGAAGAAGAAGAAGAAGAAGATCAGTGTCTTATTCTTCTGCGTTTGTAGCCATGCTATATCTGCAGGTCTGTCGTCAGAACGAAGTCAACAGTTTTTTTTTTTTAGTGTTAAAATTGCAATGGACTCAGTCTGTAACAGGGATCGGCAACCGGTCGATCTTGATCTACAGGTAGTTCTCAGAAGATCATTTGAAAGATCTCTAGGTGGCGGAATAAAAACAGAATTTTTCACTTAGATAAATCGCGGAATAGCCCTTTCCTTCCGGCACTTAAAAGTGATGTGTTCCTATATTTAAAGATAGTTTCACAGCATTCACAGTGAAAACTCGCAAGCTATCTTACTAAAACTGACTTTATTCGTGGACTGTATACAATAGGAAGCGACCTTTTTTTTGAAGTGAAATTAACATTCGGTAAATTTCATTTAATTTGAATTTCCCACAGCCCTGTCGATGAAAATGTAGGAAACAGATCGCACGTCAGAAATACATATTACAATAAGGCTGCACTTATTCCAGATTCTAAATAGCCAGGAAAAAAAAACAGACATGATTTTTTAAAGGTTGTGACAAGTCAAATCTTCGATCGTTACATTTTTCTGTGACCGCCTTCATTTTATCTCCTGCGCTCTTTCTTTTGTCTTTTCTCACCCCCGCTCTTTATCGTTGCTTCGCTTTCATCGTTCAAGGTTTTATTATCATATTGTGTCCTGTTTGTCACTCCTTTACTAATTACTTTGATCGCTTGACTTTCGTCTGTGCAGAGCGAACTTGCTACCTTAACTTTTCGCTTATCGCTAGCTACAGGCGGAGTAAGAGTCTACACTAAGCGACATTCCTATTGTTAACCCATACTTTCTGTCTGGGGACGATAAACGCTACCAGGCTGCCGCATGATAAGGTGCGAGCTCGCAAACATGACATGATAAAATACACAGCAGATCTCAACTGGGTATAAGAAAAAACCATCTTGCTAAGATTAAGACACGGACAGTAATGTAATACTTCCAGCAGATGGATTTTGTTGTGACAAACAATTACAAGCAAATAACACCATTGAGGAGATTATAATGTTAGATCTGTGAAGTAGTGAGTTTGTAAACATGACCGGCGAAATGAAAGAAGCAAGACCTTGTATGGTCATGATAGACAGACAGATGCGTTTGAAACGACGTGTAAAGAAAGCGCGTCCGATTGACAGAGTGGTTAGAGCGCTGGTCTCTCGCGGCAAAAGTGCCAGGTTCGATTCACGGTATCATCACGCTCTAGTCTACCCAGCTGTAAATGGGTACCTGACTTTGTTCTTGAATTAGGGAAGGAAGCTGCAGTGAGAAAAGAAACTGGTCACCCCACCTCTCGATGCTGGACCTAGTATATGTGAAGTCTCTAAGACTTCACTCCCCTATGACAGTATCTGATATGGGACTACCTTTAACTTTTTATGTAAAGAAAATATCTTGTGTGTACCCTCATTATTAAACTTTTTAAGTTTGGCCATTGTTTTACCACTACTGCGGAGCAGGGAGACAATCCCATGACAAAGGTAAATCTTTAGAGAGCTCATTGGTTCTTTATCCCTTTCACTTCTGTCCCTCTACCTTCTCATATCCTGAGAATTCTAAAACAAGGAACACCGTGTACTGCTACAAATAGATTTCTCATTGTGTGAGTTATACATCGCGCTAAGCGTGCAAGCTCATTCACGGAAGAATAGTACATTATCAATTGCATGTTCAAGATGACAGATTAAATGCTGCCAAACAAGGTTATCATTTATGTCTGCATATTTCCATTAACAGCCGAGTACTGTGAAAAACGTGCCAATATGTTATCCAGACACATAAAATATCATTGCCTAAAGCCACGTTTTTTTCTTCACGATTGTTATTCTCAGCCTTGTTCGTCATCATTTTCTCTTCCGCTTCTTATGGAGCACTGAACTACCACTGCAGCTTGTCTCTTGCAGTAAGCCCGTGTCATGCTTTCCCACGCTCTAGCAGCTGTAGTTTCTGAGGCAATTATTTTAATGTCTATCTTTCTGGCTTTGTTTCGAATCTTCTGTTCATTCCATTGTTACACGATTTCTTATTATTCTTTTGATTTCTGTTGAGCCTAAACTTGTGTTTATGTGGTTTAGGGTGCATCTTCCTGCTTTAGCTTCATTGTCCGCCAACTCATTTCCTTCTATTCCCACGTGTGAAGGTATCCATGCTAATAGACCTGTGCAGCCTCTGTTGTTTAGGTATGTGCTAAATTGAAATATTTCTTCTGCTATCGTCGGCTATATTAATGTGCATTGCTTAGTGCTTGTTTTGCTGACAGTGAGTCAGTTAAGATAGTTAGTTTAACGGAGGGGGAAAGGGGGGGGGGGGGCATTGTGCCTTGTCAGTAGTTATTTCCAGCGCTTTTGCTATTGTCACAATTTCGGTTGTGAAGATAGATATATTTTCAGTTATACTAAATTTTTTCTTTAGCCTCCATGCTGGAATATGTATTCCTATACCTAGTTCTTCATTTTCTACTTTGGATCCATCAGTGTACAGTTTTAAACTACCCTTAGTTATTTGATCTATATACTCTTTGCCTATGTTTTTGATACGGCTTTTTTTAAAACATAAATTTCTTAATGCCTTGCAAACGTTTAAATTCATCAAGAGTTCTAAGAATATTTTTAGACCACAGTTCATCACAACTACAAAACGCGCTTAGTTTGTTGTGCACTTCTGTGTCCTGAATAGTCTTATTCACATTTGATTCGACACTTATGATTACGACAATAATATTTTTTTAAAATTTACGGCATTTTATTGGGGGGGGGGGGGGGGGGGGGGGGGGGGGGGCAGGCCGCGGCAGGGAGAGACACTATTAAACGTCTGACTTTTTGTTAAGTCCGCCTCGGTGATTGCTCATTTACAGGCAATTTCGAGATAATTTTAAAGATTCATGGCGTGCAAAAGTCGCTTTGTCAACAGGTTGAAATGAAGCACCTGCAGAAGACTCACAGCTTACCTCGGTCACTGGCTGCAGATAAAAGAGAACGTCCCTAAATGATGTGTGTTTTGACGTTTTCTCTTTGAGATTGTGTCAACCGCGTACTCCATGAATTTGTTGACATAATCTTTACGACATTTGAACCTGGAGGCCTTGGTGTCATTTAGTTATCTAGAAATGTAGCTGAGTTTCAAAAGGTGGTCAAACCCATTCGTTCAGTCTTACTGTCGTTTAGCTCGCTCGTTCACGAAAAGACTAATTCGATCACGAAGATTACTAGTACAAAGTGAATATCACCGTAATTTAACTCGAATGTTTCCGCTTGTGAATAATCAGTATCGGTGTATTTTCTAACGACCAGGTTACTGGCGGCAATGCGTGCAATATGAGGACTGGTTATGTAAGAAAATGTTACAGGTGACAAGACGAGTTGATATGAGAAAATGTTAACAGGCAACTAGAACGGATAAATGAGAAAATATTACTCGCAACAAGACAGGGGGCATAAGAGAATGTTACAGGCAACAAGACGGGGTGATGCGTGATGCCATATGATGATGGATGGTATCCGCATGTCTGGTTTTGTGTAGTGTGCAGATGTGTTCAGTCAAAACAATGTTCATACAAAAATCACAGGGCAATCCACATAGGACGTCAGTAAACTCACGACGTATAAAGTCAATGATTCTTGAAACAGCCGTTGACGTTTTTCTTCATTATTTATTGTGGACGCCACAGTGACAAAATGGTTACGCGAATATGTAGACACATCAAACAGTCATTATCACAGCAACATTCAATACAGCAATAGACGGTAGACAGCATTACAATGATGAGTCAGATGCATGTTATATTTCATAGTGCTGTAAATGTAGTCAGGTGGAAAAACTCCATCCTTTTCTATAACAGCCAGGAGATAACCAGATGTATGAGATCAGTTCACTCTCCTTAATCTGACTTCAGCAAGACAGACACGTCTGCCGAAGTATAAATAATGTCCTCAAAAAATATCCTCTAGATAATAAAGGTTTTTCAAACCTAGTTCAGGTAACCAAGTAGCAAGTAATAGTCCTTGGGACCTGCATCAACCGATGCAGCACAATACAGCGACATGTGAGCTAGGAAAACATCTCGTGACGACGACTTTCGAAGACAGGCTATGAGCCAGAAATCGTTCACGACCAAAAATCGATAGAGTTAATGAAAATGTTAATTTACCTTGCTTTCATGAAATACACAGAAATATCACGCCTCCCGACATGTGGGAAACACTAGAGGTATTATCTCGAATAAACGAAATATCCATTAAGAGGACTACACATCCCTGACAGAACAAAAAAATAGCGGAGATCCCCTCTTCAACGAGGCATCTCTTTCGCCATTCCAAATCGCTCACTCCACTAGTGGTGGGCGGAAACCGATCGACCAAGAAGCAAGACAAGTCATGCGCAGTCCAGCGCAAAATGACCACAGCTCAAACTTAACTGCATTCGATACCAACGCGAGAAGACAAATGCTTACCGAGAAAAGTAACTATAAATTTCAAGCAGTTGTTGCCCTTGCGTTATAAAATAGATATTGTAATAAAATGATGTTGCGAGAATTTATCACGCAACATATCACCACCTCCTCCCGATAAAAAAAAAATGTGGAACATTTTTTTTTTTTTTAAATATCAAAGAGCATGCGATAAGCGGCTCAAAACGCACGAATTATGCGCTGATAATTAATTAAATTGCCTAACATGAGGCTAAATATAGAGTGTCTGGTGAGGATATACCTCAACAGAAAAATAAATATGTCTCAAAAAAATATTCACATCGGGGAGGTGTCACCAACACACATCACGTTAGCATGTAAACACAATATACGTATGCAAGTTACCATAATCATCATTAAACAGCATACTCTAATATTGTCTTTAAAAATGGATGTACAAATCTGATAGGAAAATTTAAATAGTACATTCTTTGACATGTAATGACATAAGTACATAGTAAAGTTAAACTACATGACGATCCAGGACATATGCTCTGGTATTCCGAGGGTAAGTACACAATCTAGAACTCGTCATGCTTGATACTAGTAAGGTAAGTCCTCAGCTCAACAATGACATTCTGAGAAAGTACAAGCAATATAATGCTAATTAATAACTAATATGCTTCATAAGGTACAATACATTATTAATAATTGTGGCTGTTTAGTAAACTAACGGCCCTTATATTAACTACTCAGTCCTCCTCTATCATCTTAAAAACGAACAGAAGAAGATGACAACAAAGCACGATAGTGTGTACATATAAAGTGAGTACAGATGTGCTAATCTATTGTAGTAATATAGGTGTGTTATGACTCTGTAATATATAGGAATATAGGACAGAAGTATTAGTTAGAGTCATGTGGGCATCTAGACAAAATGTCAGCCATCACATTATCCGCACCACGGATAGCTCGTACCGTGAAGTGAAAAGGTTGAAGAGCTATAGCATATCGAGTGGATCTCGAACTCTTCAAATTCTTAGTCTGAATAGCTGTAAGAGCTTTCTGATCAGTCTCTAGAATGAAATGTGCGCCCAGGAGGAATCTTTGTAGCTTTAGAATTGACCAAACCATCGCTAACAACTCACGGTCTAAAACCGAGTAGTTCCTCTCTGCCGCATTTAGTTTTCTAGAAATGTACATAACAGGATGCAGAGTATTTGCATATTCTTGCATCAGTGCTGCTCCAATCCCAGTGGATGAAGCATCACTCCGAAGAACAAAAGTCCTATCAAGAGTAGGTAATCTTAAGATGGGAGGAGAAGAAAATATATTCTTGATTTGGTCTAATGAAGATTGGCATTCTTCAGACCAACGGACCAGATTAGGCGAACCTTTCTTCAACAATGTTGAGAGAGGTGCCATGATCGAAGATAAATTTGGAATAAATCTCCCATAAAATTGAATTAAACCTAAGAGACTCCTAACTTGTTTCTTCGTTTTAGGAACAGAGATGTTCAGTATTTTGGAAGTATTGTGGTCTTCTGTCTTCAAGAGACCATGACCAACACGATGACCCAGGAAAGAGATTTCACCAAAACCAACAAAAGCTTTAGAAGGTTTCGCTGTCAAATTATTCTCACGTAGAGTGGACAGTAAGTCATATAACCCTAAATAGTGATCTTCCCAGGTATCACTGAAGAGACAGATGTCATCTAAGTATGCGATGACATCCGAACGATGTGACAGAATTCGACGCATCATGCGAACGAAAGTTGCAGGGGCGTTCATGAGACCAAAAGGCATAACATTCCATTGAAATAGACCCCTAGGTGTAGAAAAAGCAGTAAGAGGTTTGGCATGCTCTGCTAAAGGCACTTGCCAATAACCTTTAGACAAGTCAAGTTTAGTGAAGAATCTAGAATTAGAAAGTCTAATCAGTAGATCTTCTAACAAAGGCATCGGTTCAGCATCGAACTTTGTGACCTGATTCAATTTGCGATAATCAACACAAATTCGTATGTTCTTATCCTTCTTCCGGACAATAACCATGGAAGAAGAATATGGTGAAGTCGATGGTTCAATTATATTTAATTGAATCATTTCATCCAATTCCTTTTCCACTTGCGACTGAAAGTGTATAGGAATAGGATACGGCCTAACCCTAATTGGATTATTGTCGGTAAGAATTATGTCATGTTCTATGACATCTGTGTGTCCAGGAATGTCAGTGAGAACATCCTGAAATGTTTGTAACATCGACAAGTCTCGTCGATGTTCGTCACCAGAAAGATTAGGAGAAACAGAAACGTTTTTCCAAGATTCCGTGGAATGTAATGGAACCACTGGAAGGGGAAGGTTGACATCAGAGAAGGTAGCTTCCTCATCCTGTATGACAGACAGGGATGAATAATGACCGTGAGGTGCAGGAGCATCATCCGTTGCCTGGAAAATAGGCAGCAAATAGTCCGGACGTTCGTGAAATTCCGAAAGCATGTTTATGTGGAAAGTTTTATGCTTTCCATCAATATCGACCACATAGTCAACATCGGAAATCCGAGAGACTATTGCATACGGACCTTTCCATGCAATAAGAAGTCTATTTTCCCTACTGGGGAGTAGGACGAATGCTTTGTCACCTGGACAAAGTTGTCGTAGACATCTATTCTTGTTAGCAAACTGTCTTGCCTTCTCTTTAGCAATTTCTGATGAAGCAGTTGCTAGCTTACATGCCTCAATGATCTTTTGTCTAAGAGCAATGACATACTCATATGAGGATTGAGTTTCATCGCTAATATCATCGGCAGTGATGAGATCGTGTAATAAAGACATAGGGCCGCGTGGACGCGCGCCAAAGACAAGTTCGAAGGGAGAAAATCCTGTGTGTTCATTAGGGACTTCTCTATAGGCAAAGAGAGCCGCGGGTAAAACCCTGTCCCAATCTTGAGGATGATCTTCAGTTATCTTACCAAGCAAAGTCTTGAGCGTTCTATTCAGACGCTCAACTAACCCATTAGACATAGGATGGTAGATACTACTGAGAGATCGTTCAATATGTAAGGTAGACATTACCTGTGACATAGTGTCAGATATGAGTTGAGTGCCATGGTCTGACAATATTTCTCTGGGGAACCCCAAGCGAGAAAATATCAACCAAAGAGCATCTGCGATATCTGTAGTAGATATGCTCTTAAGAGGAATAGCCTCTGGCCAACGTGTGCACATATCGACACATGTAAGGATAAACTGATGTCCTCTGGCCGACTTGACCTTAAAAGGGCCAATAATATCTATGGCCATTTTCTGAAACGGCCGAATAGGAATGTCAGCAGCCTGGATAGGCGCAGCATGTCGTGGTCCTCTAGATTTGACCTCCTGACATACCTTGCATGATCGGCAGTAAATACGAATGTCCTTATTGACAAAAGGCCAAAAGAAAGCCGCAAGGACTCTCGACTTCGTACGGGAAAAACCCATATGTCCAGCACATTGCGAGTCATGAGCATGTTGTAATATTTGCACTCTCATGCTCTTGGGAACAAGAATTTGCGAATGTGCCGACGTAGTCGAATCTTGTACCATACGTACAAGTACGCCGTTTCTCATTGCAATCCAAGATTTTCTATTTGTATCCTGATTCGGATCACCTTTCTTCGCAAGAACGAAGAATTTTTTTAAAGAAGGATCTTCTTCTTGCAATTTTATGAAAGAGTCACGAGTGATTACTAAGTGACTATCTTGGCTATCAACTTCATTATCACTATTCAGTGATGTTTCGGGTGTTTGTAGAGCTTGTGCTCTTGTAACTACTGCATTTGTAGCTTGCATGTTATTATCTTCCCAAGCAGCAATCTGCTGTGGGGTACACTCCCTAACTCCGTGAATACGACCAATAATAAGGTCCGGAATAGGATTAGGTAAGAGACAAGCATGCACATCTCCAGTAAAGAAAGGAGTGGCAATGCGAATTACAGCAGTAGGATATTTTTCTAGAGTGCCGCCAAATGTGACACATTTAATAACCCTTCCTGTAGCACAAGATGGATCTACAAGCGATTGTCTAACACCAATAGTGGTGCATCCGGAATCGAAAAGTAGTGAGACCGGAGTATCATTAACAAGACCCTTATGTAGAATTAAAGAACCCCTCCCGTCATGCGCAACAGCAGCAGGAAGAGCGGGAAGTGGGTGACCACAACTCAAAGTAGTTATGGTACCCGGTTCGAATAAAGTACTGCATTGGGGGCATTTGTTTGCTCTCTCAAAGTCAAAAGCAGAACCAGTGACAGCGTCAAAGTTTTTATTATCAACAACATGATTACAGGCTCCCTCAGTTTCCTGTTGTACAGCATTAGCCTGCTGATATCTCTTTTTTTTGTGTTGAGATCTACCCCGACTATTATTACCTCTGAAGTTATCAGAGTTATTATTATCTCTGCAGTTATTATTGTCTCTATTGTAATTGTTATCCTGGTTCGAATTCCAGTTTCCACGATTACTATCATGTTCACATTGATGCGAACATCTATTTGTTTGGTTCTGAGGTCTTCGGCAGGAATAACCTCTATTACCATATCCTCTTTTGAAATGCCTATAATTATTAGGGTGATAGTAACGACCACTATCAGGTTGTCTCCAATTCTTCGAAGAAGAATCACCATGAAATTGGTTTCCATGATTTTGACAGAAATTACCGCTGCTCTTTCTATCAAAATTTTGTTGGAATCTACGAGCAAAGTTTTGACCATACGGAGCTGCCGAAGCAACTGGTAAACCTTCTTTCACCTTAGAGTTACCCATGGTTATGTGTGGGTGTGCAGTTACGTATTGGCAACAGAAATCTTCCATTTCTTTTATTGTTTTAGGTTTACGTTCATGAAGGAAAGCAAGGAAAGACTCATTGACAGACGACATGACTTTGTCTCTAAGTATTAAGTCCATAAGTCCTTCATAAGTTTTTTCCGTCTTAGATAGTTCAACCCATCGTGAGAAAGTAATGCGTATTCTTGCAATAAACTCGGAGAATTCAACTCCATTTTCAGGTAACATGTTTTTAAATTGTAGACGATAGCCGTCTTCGTTAAGCTGATATTTCTTTAACAGAGCGGCCCTGACAACCTCATAATTGTTCTTGTCAGGTTCATCCACCATATTTAATATACTTAGAGCTTTACCTGTCAGTATCCCTGATAACTGATAAACATATTTTGCTTTGTCTATGTTATGAGCTGTACATGCTTGTTCAAATCTGTCCAGATAGAACATTATGTCATCACTGGAAGGACTAAAAGTTGGCAACTTAATCTTAAAAGTATCATTATTAGCCTTACCAGAAGATGAACCCTTGTTTGAATCATTACCATTACTCATGTTCATCAATTTCAATTTTTCCAACTCTAAAGCTAAGACCTTTTCTTCATGTTCCATTTTTGCTTTCTCTTTCCTCTCATCAGATTCTCTCTGTAATCTTCTCTCCTCAGCCTGAGCCTCTATTTGAAGTCTTTCAGCTTCTTTCTCAAGTCTTTTATTCTCAGCTTCTTTTTCAAGTCTTTTATTCTCAGCCTCTTTTTCAAGTCTTTTATTTTCAGCCTCTAGCTGGAGTTTTCTTTCCTCAGCTTCTGATTCCCTTTTTTGTTTTTCCATTTCCATTTGGAATCTTTTTTCATCCACCTGCATCTGCAGTTTCTTTTGTTCAGCTTCCATATGCAGTTTCTTTTGTTCAGCTTCCATTGCTTTATCATATCGAGCAGTTGCAAATTCTTCTAACTTATCACCAGTCTTCCCAAGCAATTTACCCTGCTCAATAAAGTGCTCAAATGTAGACATGTTGTCTAACATATGAGTCCAAAACCTGAAATAATTAACTAATTTATTTCAAACCTAAGTGTAACAAGTCTTAATTAAGCACTTGTATATTCACATCACCTTATATTATCCCAGTCTCTGTGGGAAACAAGTCTCCAATCAAAGAACTTGTATATGAAATATCACCAATCAATTCTTGATCATAAGTGCACTTCTCATTCAATAGTGCACAACACTATTCATCATTCATTTATCATCAGTGTAGTAGTAACAGTGCATTAGCATAGCCCATTAACTAATTACTATAACTGTAAACAATGACTATGTAAACACATGCAGAATGTAAACATTGAAAATGTAAACAATGCAAACAATGTAAACAATAACAATGTAAACAATAACAAAGATCAGCAACAATACAAAAACGTTCGCAGAAATCAACTAAAAATAAAGCAGAAATTAATGACATATCACAAAAAATGTGACGATATCTGCGCTATAATTAAACAAAATACATGACACCACAGTGTATAAACAAAAATGTTGTATGAAACTAAATTATAGACAAGAGTAGGCTAACAAATACAAACAAATCAAAACAAAACTAAAGAATGCGAAATAATAACGAAAACAATATTAAAACATGTCATCACAGCTAACATAAATAGCAACAGAAGTCGCTTAGCAAATTCCAGTATCGGAAGTTTGCAAACCCTACAGAAAACGCTCACAATAGACGACCTCTATGACGTGGCATAATCTAACGGAGACACCACCCAACCGAGAACCCGCTGAAATATAAACATATAAATATACAAATAACATATAGACATATAACATATAGAATGAGATGATACACAGAAGACTCAGCAGAAGTATAAGGGCACAGTTTACATACAAACAGGCCACTTAACTTATAGGCTTCCAATCGTCGAACAGCAGAAAAACGGATGTCAATCAACGTCCTAAAGAGCGAAGCTCCAACGATGATGGCACATCTGAACTGCTTCCACTGCTAACACGATGGTACTTGAGCTTCTGACATACTGTGTGTTGAGTTGTTTCGGCACTTGACCTTCTAATCCAAAAGTAAGTTGATGGAAATCGGTACTTGGCCTTCTTCAGAAAACAACCCGTTTCAACCGGCACTTGACCTTCACAAAAACGACAGCACTGGAACCTTGACAGCAGCAACTTGCTTGACTTGCGTAAAAGATAACAGCAGTCCGAGTTATCCGGCAACATGTAACAACGCCGGGTACTGTCAAATTCTTGTTTCCGTCAAAAAATTGAAATTTTGACTTTTACCGGGCAACGCCGAGTACTTTGAAAATGGTGAAGATGTTGACTGTATTGAAGAATGTTAATTTCTTGAAGGATGCTGATGAATTCTTGTTGAAAATGAAGTGGGTAAGGGACCCCGTGTTTGCTGGTACCAGATCAACCCAGCTTATGGCCACCAAATGATGCGTGATGCCATATGATGATGGATGGTATCCGCATGTCTGGTTTTGTGTAGTGTGCAGATGTGTTCAGTCAAAACAATGTTCATACAAAAATCACAGGGCAATCCACATAGGACGTCAGTAAACTCACGACGTATAAAGTCAATGATTCTTGAAACAGCCGTTGACGTTTTTCTTCATTATTTATTGTGGACGCCACAGTGACAAAATGGTTACGCGAATATGTAGACACATCAAACAGTCATTATCACAGCAACATTCAATACAGCAATAGACGGTAGACAGCATTACAATGATGAGTCAGATGCATGTTATATTTCATAGTGCTGTAAATGTAGTCAGGTGGAAAACTCCATCCTTTTCTATAACAGCCAGGAGATAACCAGATGTATGAGATCAGTTCACTCTCCTTAATCTGACTTCAGCAAGACAGACACGTCTGCCGAAGTATAAATAATGTCCTCAAAAAATATCCTCTAGATAATAAAGGTTTTTCAAACCTAGTTCAGGTAACCAAGTAGCAAGTAATAGTCCTTGGGACCTGCATCAACCGATGCAGCACAATACAGCGACATGTGAGCTAGGAAAACATCTCGTGACGACGACTTTCGAAGACAGGCTATGAGCCAGAAATCGTTCACGACCAAAAATCGATAGAGTTAATGAAAATGTTAATTTACCTTGCTTTCATGAAATACACAGAAATATCACGCCTCCCGACATGTGGGAAACACTAGAGGTATTATCTCGAATAAACGAAATATCCATTAAGAGGACTACACATCCCTGACAGAACAAAAAATAGCGGAGATCCCCTCTTCACCGAGGCATCTCTTTCGCCATTCCAAATCGCTCACTCCACTAGTGGTGGGCGGAAACCGATCGACCAAGAAGCAAGACAAGTCATGCGCAGTCCAGCGCAAAATGACCACAGCTCAAACTTAACTGCATTCGATACCAACGCGAGAAGACAAATGCTTACCGAGAAAAGTAACTATAAATTTCAAGCAGTTGTTGCCCTTGCGTTATAAAATAGATATTGTAATAAAATGATGTTGCGAGAATTTATCACGCAACACGGGGTGATATAAGAAAATGTTACAGGTGATAAGACCGGATGATATGAGAAAATGTTACAGGTGATAAGACCGGATGATATGAGAAAATGTTACAGACCACGACACGGGAAATATCAGAAATTGCTACAGGCGACGAGACGGGAAACTTGAGAAAATTTTACAGGCAACAAGACGGTGTGATATAAGAAAATGTTACAGATCACAAAACGGGAAACATCAGAAAATGTTACAGGCGACGAGGGCGGAGACAATGGAAAATATTACAGGCAACAAGACGAGGACGGAAAACATGAGAAAGTATTACAGGAAACAAGACGAAGTGATATCAGAAAATGTTACAGGTGACGAGACATGAGAAAGTATTACACGCCAACAATACGAAGTGATATCAGAAAATGTTACGTGACTAGACATGAGAAAGTATTACAGGCCACGAGAGCGGGGATATGAGATAATATTACAGGCAACAAGACAGGAAACATGAGAAATGTTACAGACGAAAAGAAAATATTACAGGCGACAGGACGGGGTGGTACGAGAAAATGTTACAGCTACAAACCAGGGTGATATGAGAAAATGTTACAGATGTCAATTCAGGGTGATATGAGAAAATATTACACATGTAAATTCAGGGTGATATGAGAAAATGTTACAGGTGACAAGGCAGTGGACATGAGAAAATGTTATAAGTGACAAATCAAGGTGATATGAGAAAATGTTATAGGTGACAAACCAGGGTGATATGAGAAAATGTTACAGGTGAGAAGACAGGGGACATGAGAAAATTTTACAGGCGACAAAACAGGAGACGTGAGAAAATGTTACAGGCAACGAGACAGGGCGGGCATGAGAAAGTGTAACAGGGGAACTTGAGCACCGGTTAAGATCGTTATCTTAAACTATATGATTTTTTTTTTGTGGCAGGTGCCAAAGAACCATTTTTTTGGTTGCTGAGTTTCTGCCTTCTTGAGGCGAGGGACCTTCCATTCACCATATACCGAAGTCTTTCGGTTATATTACACCGCAGTTGCCATTAAAATATGTGAACTCTATCAATTCAAGCGCAGTGTTGATAAATACTAAAACCTGAAGAGAACAAGTGGTAATCTTCAGACTTCGCACTGGTCACAACAGATTGAGATACCATCTATTCAGCAAGCTAAAGACAGGAACTGCCGACCAGTGTAACTGTGGCTCTGATAAAATGACTGCTGAACATCTGCTTCAAAGTTGCCCCTTATATGCGGAACAGAGAAAGCATATATGGCTGACACCAGTACCTTTCGTGGAAAAGCTCTACGGAGATACAAATAGCCTCAAGCTGACTACTGCTTTCTTTGAAAACATTCAAGTGGACGTCTGAGAGTGTAAGAAGAAGAACAAGAAGAAGAAAAGAACTAATAGGATTTATTGGCCAGCACCATGATGCCCTGATAAGGGTTAGTTAGTCCTGAAAAGGATTGTTAGCCAACAAAACTGTGGGTATGAGAATTGGTATCCAATATGAATTATCAGTTATAAACTATAGTTAAATTTTCTTCTGAATGAATAGTTACACGTGGCACAGATGCCAGACACTACCCAGTTCGTATTCTGGCTCACACTGTTTGGGCACTTAAACATTTGAACCTGGTGGGGAAACCCCAGACCTAAGGGTCTTTTATGTTTGGACATGCGCCGAAATATAACCGACTAGGTTGAACGGGACGCGCCTCGCCAAAACTTTATTAAATTAAAAAAAAAAAATTGAACCTGGTGACTGAAAGCGTAAAGCATGTTGATGACGTTCGCAGACTTATTAATAGCTCTGATAATATTTCGTGCGAGCTTAGTTGTGGTGGATTTTGATGTTAATTGGTAAAATGTGAATTTTATGCAGATGTGAGGTCAAGCTGTGAAGGCCCCTGAGTCTAATAGATAATAGGGTTTGTGTTTTCAGGGAACCTTTCTGCTAATACCCTACGACCTCAACCTGCGACGTATTTTATCCTAAGTATAACAATGGTGTATGTCTGTTATCTGGCTAGTGTCTAGGGTAATGTAAAATGTGCTGTAATAAAATGACAACAAATACACCTAAGAACTCTATGAAAAGTAATTAACAACACCCAGAGTTAAGTTTAAAATGTGAAATCTTTTTTTACAATTTATTGTTCCAGTATCACAATTTTGTGTATACTGGAATATTGAAACTCAAAATGATAATTCAAAGTATTTACATAAAATTGATTCAATTTATAACTGAGTATATTATTTTTCACAACGTTAATTAAATATGCCAATCTGAAACAGTGTCAATTTACTCTTGCTCCTATGAATGGGTAATGATTGAAAGAACGTCTGTCTTCATCATAATCTGAATGATCTAATACACATTTGGGAAATGAGAGTAGTTGAGTTTGATATATCAAGTGCCCGGAGACGATTTCTTAACTTAGTGTTTTCTGGTATACAGGATGAATTATGTTCACATCACCAGCTTCCACTGCCAAGTCAGGATTCTGCTCTTGAAATATAACAAGGAGGCACACAGTCGATACTGCCTCAATTCTTTAGATGCAGAAGTATATACAGGTATAGGTTGACCTGGGCTCACTTTGAGTCATAGATGAAACCCTGGAACGATATAAATGCGTCCTACTCAACCTCTCATATACTCTCTCTTTCCCTAACTAATAAACATTTTTCAATCATATTCAGACTCAGCCTGGTAACTAAACAATTAGTTAGCGTTCTTAATTGGTTTGTTACCCCATTCATGGTCAAATAAACTTCAAACTATAGTTTGACACTTTCCTTGACAAAGGAAACATTTTAAGTTAATAATATCAAGTCATGTACAATCACGGTGACTTGCTGAAGACGACGGCCAGTGGTTTTCCTGGTCTTATGTCATAATACTGTACAACAATTTCCCCATTAATATTTAATTTTACTTTCTCCCAAAGTGTCAGAAAGCCTGTCTGGCTTTTCTACAACATGTTAATATATTTCCTAACAACTCTGTGAGACAACACAAAGTTTGATGTTGACTTCCCTCTAGATAAACTTCTACCCACATAATTTTCATACATATTCAATAATACATACATAATAATAATAATGATACAAAGGTTTTATTTCTTACCGCATCAATGAAAATTCCTACTAATAAGTTTAATTGCGATAAATATGGTCAAATCCAGATCGCTTGCTGGTGCAGATCAGCACAGACAAGATAGTACTATTATCTTGCTTTTAGAACAACTTTATTGTAGTAAAATTTTTCTCAAGTGGCGACTTGCACTACCTTCAAACCAGTTTTATTCCTCCGTTAGTATATTAGACTCCAGCCAATCAGGGACTGTTAGGCTTCTAGAGTCCGTTTTTTTTTTCAAAACTGAACTCAATTTTCAAATCTTGGACTACCCTACCCTTTCCCAATATCTGTCAAGCTGAGAAAGATGTAGTTGTTACGGTGTTATTTTAAATGACGGCGTCTGCTGGGGTTTAGTAGTGCGCAACGTTTGGGGTCAATAACATTAATAGAATATGTCGATATTTTACGGTATACTGAACGCGAAATATATGCTAAGATTA
This sequence comes from Oreohelix idahoensis, assembly GCA_024509875.1. Taxonomy (NCBI): domain Eukaryota; kingdom Metazoa; phylum Mollusca; class Gastropoda; order Stylommatophora; family Oreohelicidae; genus Oreohelix; species Oreohelix idahoensis. Next base: position 63,456 of record JAMPIV010006548.1, read on the forward strand.
TGACGTATTCGCGTTGGGAAGGTCACGCTGGGTGACTTGGTTACATTACCCCTTGTTACGCTATCCGTCAAGCAGAGAAGTCGTGTCTTGTATGTCTTCCAAGGAGAGGCTTAGTATATAGCCGATATATGAATTCAATATAGAACTCAGGGTCAGTTCAGATATTAATCTAAGGTATGAGATTATTAAGTAAATTAAATGATGGAAGGAGAATCGTATTATGATTCAATTTGTAGCTGTCAAGAACTCATGCGCTCATTTCTGGCTGTTGACTACAGCAGCGCATGTACATAGCCATGATGTTCATCTGACATATTGTTTTGACACGGACGGATACTTACTGGTATTATTTGGAATTTATTATTATGCTGAACTGTACATGAAGTTTTGTGAATGTCGGATATCTTTTGTATGAACGTCAATACATGTGGACTCAGAACAGAAGGCTTGATATCTTACTTACGTTTCGGGTTTGGTTCCACAGCTGTTAATGTTTACGTTTTCTCAGCACGATAACTCTCCCACAGGAGAAATCAACTAACGTACAATATGCAAATCAGAACGTCGAAGGGATGTTCTTACGGTCAGAGCAAACCATCAATAACAAACATTAACCACGTCAAGAGAATGACTTTAATATTCAATAAATAATATAAGATGAAGGAACCGCAAAACCCGTCACAACTGGTGGCCAGTATGGGGATCAACCATTATCGGAGTCCGACAGTCCCTCGTTCACCCCAGTTATGCTACCGGGGAACACATCAGGTGTATGACCTTCGGGGGTACTATTGAGTACTACCCCACTGCCATAGTATATGTTAACACACCATTTTTTACAGGTAATGTCAAGGTGTGCATGTTACAGAATCCATCAGCTGACCTTACAGTAGGACGCATCCACGGAAGTAAGGATTGCACTCTTAAGGAGATTAATGAATGGGAAAAAAAAAATTTGCAATCTTTTAGCAACGCTAACGCTGTTGTTGCGATGGCTACACGTCGTGCCAACAAAATGAATACATGTGGCACAGCAGTTTCCAACTTCACTCTGAGTACTATCCCGGAAACTGATGAGGATGATAGATCTATTGTACAACATACTAAGGATACAACTGATCTAAAGAAAACTTTTGATGTTGTCGACATTAAAAATGAGAGTACTAAGCAGTATAATAAGTTGAAAAATAATGTTAAGGTTAGAAGGAACTTGAATAAGAAGGTTGAGACAAATAAGTCTAACGGCAAAGGTTTTACTTTGCCCAACCAAGACATGTCTACGACATGTAGGAAACCTACTACCTTTAGTAATGATAGGTATCACCATAAGTACAGTCAAGATGATACGTCATCCATTAAAAATACTTTGTCTATGTTGAGGGGGAAAGTTAATTCTTTGACAAAGAATACATTTCATCATTGTGCACAATTTCGTGACAATGATACTACTTATATTGGGAAAAGTGCGTATTCTCGCACAGTGTTAGTGCGAAATCTGCCGCAGGATACTACCTGGCAGGCACTTGGAAATTTCTTTAATTTTACAGCAAACGTTAAGTTTGTTCGTCTTCTACCATCTGTTGATGGTCAGAATAGTCAGGCTTTGGTTACATTTCGTAACAATCGTGACGCTCGTTGGGTTATTGAGCATGATAACGGTGTCTATTTTCGTCACCATCATCTACACTTACAATTAGTACCTGATTCTGCGTCACGCAGATAAAAGGGTACTTTAACCCTATTCGTCACATCTTTGATGACTTAGCACTTGTCAGTCATCATTTCTTGTTTTTTTTAATCATCTATCCTAATATAGATTGATTTATTGATTTTTTTTTCTTCTCGAAAAACATTTTTGATTCTTAACATCTTTAAATTTGTACACGTTTTCTGTCTTATTTGTTTTACCATGCCTACAAGAGACAGTAAGTTGTTTAAATGTCTCAACTATGCTCAGCCCCATACAGCATAGATTTATTTGTCATCCATCACGGCTGTCTTGTCATCTTTATTAAAGAAGAACATGCCGTTAAGGATAAATTGGACAGACGAATGTGACAAAACTTTTCGCACTATCTTGAACATTTTCTCATGCCCACCTGTTTTAAGATTATCAGATGCCTCTAAAAAGTTTGTTCTACGTACAGATGCGAGTAATTACGGACTCGGGGCTTGTCTACTCCAATATCATGATGATATCCTTCATCCTGTATTGTATATCTCACGCAAGCTGAAACCTCCGGAGACTAAATATTCAACTGTGGACAGAGAATTGCTCGCCGTGATATGGGCAATTACTAAGTTGGAAAAGTTTTTGCTCGGATCACCATTTCTGATCCAGACAGATCAAAAGTCTGTTGCAGCATTACGTCGTTCAAACCATAAAAGTCCAAAGCTTGCACGATTTGCTATCGCGCTGCAACCCTATGATTTCGAAATAGAATCGATACCAGGAACTGAGAACGTAATGGCCGATACTTTGTCAAGACATTCTACGGATTCTGAATGAATAGTACTATTTCAAGAAAATTTGCTGACTAATCAAGCATTACATTTGCAATGAACGGTATTAATGCTACGTCAGAATACAGTAGAACTCCATTTATCCGAACCCCAATTATCCGAACATCCAATTATCCGAACACTTTTTCCAGAAAAAAAAAAAAAATCAGATACCACAGTCACGTTAGACTAAAATTCTGAATCTTTTGATGCGGCAAACTTCAAATGTGTGCGAACAATTTGTAGAGAATGGGATGGCTAATGGTCGGTCGCTTACGTACAGGAAGTCAGTTAGATCATAAAGTCAGTTAATATCTGGTTTACCAATCCAAAGTACGTGTGCGTTCTAGGTAGAACACTGGCTAAACAGACAGTTCAACTTAAAATAATTGTGTCTGCTACTACAGCAGAATAATTTTGGTGTACAAGTATTTCTCTGTGCGATATGGCACCTCCCAGTAGGCCTAAAGCATATAAAAGGAACCACAATGTTTTGTCAATTGAAACGAAAACAGAAATTATCAAGAGACTAGGACAAGGTGAAACTGTGTCTTCACTTGCGAGGATTTTCAATGTTGGGAAAGCTACCGTCTCTGACATCAAAAGTAACAAGGATAAAATTATGAGTTTTGCATCGAAATTTGATAGTGAAAATGGGTCGAAGAAACGTAAAACCATGAGAAATGCGAAAGATGTGAACTTGGAAGAGGCTTTGTATATATGGTTTGTGCAAAGAAGAAGCAAAGGGGAACCTATCTCTGGTTCTCTGTTGTGTGAAAAGGCACTTCAGTTCAACAATCAACTTGACGGTCCTCCTGACTTTAAGGCTAGCCAGGGATGGTTAAGAAAATTTAAATCTCGTCATGGCATACGAGAATTGGAGATTCAAGGGGAATCTTTATCTAGCGATGCAACTGCCGCTAAAAATTTTAAAGAAACTTTCTTGGCTTTTTTGGAAGAATAAGGTTATTCACTCGATGATGTGTATAATGCCGATGAGACTGGCTTATACTGGAAATCATTGCCTCAAAAATCACTTGCATCTCAGCGCAAAGCAGCTGCCCCTGGGTTTAAAAAGTGCAAAGAGAGAGTAACAATTTTGGTAGCTGCGAATGCCAGTGGAAGTCATCGTTTACCGGTACTAATGTTCGGCAAAGCCAAAAAACCACGTTGTTTAAAGAATGTGACATGTCTCCCATTGTGTTACAAAGCACAGAAGAGTGCTTGGATGAATAGTGAAATATTTCTTGATTGGTATACAAATCAGTTCATCCCAAATGTGAAGAGGTTGAGAGAACAAGAAAAGAAAACTGGAAAAGTAATTCTTCTACTGGACAATGCACCATCTCATCCAGAGACGGATACATTGAATGCAGTTGATGCAAATTTTAAAGTAATTTTTTCTGCCTCCCAATGTAACAGCACTGATTCAACCAATGGATCAGGGTGTTATAGCAAAGCTTAAAAAGATGTACAAGAAGGAAGTCCTGCGTCGTTTATTGTTGGCTGAAGATGAAGAAAGTGTGGTGGCGTTTTCCAAAAAGCTTAATCTCAAAGACTGCTGCTATATGTTAGCTGATGCTTGGACCACACTGTCACAAGATAATCTCAACAAGGCTTGGAGTAGATTGCTTGGGAAAAAAGGAGGAAATGAAACTACTGCAGTGGACACAAATGATGATTGTATAAATGAAGTTGTGGAACTGTTTCAAGCAATGCCCGGATTTTCGGACTGTGACAAAGATGATGCACACATGTGGCTAGAAGATGATAATGATTCTGGTTTTCAGTTTTTGAATGACGAAGAAATTTTGTCTTTTGTGCAAGAAGAAAACCAAATACATGTAGTGACCGATGATGAAGACTCCTCAGAAGTACACGATGTACTTGTAGATTATGAAGAAAAACCAAAACGTCGACCAAGTCCTGAAGAGGCCTTTATAGCACTAGAAACAGCGATGGCTTGGTACGAGCAAGAAGATGACAGCTGTCCTACACATCTTCTGCTGTTGAAGAGAATGCGGGACTTAGCAGCCAAAAGGAGACTATCCAGTTTGGTGCAAAAGAGGATTCCTCATTATTTTAAATAGTGGGCTACATCTGTGCAAGTACATGTATACGTAAGTTGCGCCTGGTTTTGAATCGTTTGTAATGTTATTTTGAAAACATTTCTCTTTCTTAACAAAAATAATTAATACAAGTAGTACATGCACTGCAGTGTAATAAAAGATTTTGGTGATACAGTGATCTAATACAGTGAGGGTATTATTATTACAGTACAAGTAAATATGTTTTATAGTGTATTTTCCTTGTGATGGTTAATTATTTTTAGAAATATGTGTACATGTACTCGATACATTATGTAATCCAATTATCCGAACATTTGATTATCCGAACGATGCTCGGTCCCATGGGGTTCGGATAAATGGAGTTCTACTGTATACAACACTTCAGTTGGACTTCCCACTTAGATGAGGAAATTTCGAAATAAACTATGGTGATCAAAATATCAAGTTTACAGATCGGTTGAAAATTTGGACTTCACTTGGACTTTGCGTATCACTCATTTCGATTGCAAAGTAGTAAAAAGGAACAATCTCTGATATAGACTGGACAAATACGGTGATGACTTATTCAAATTACGTTCAAAATTTCAATAAAGGAACTAACGACGATTGGATCATCATATCAGAATTGGATAAGATGAACTTTGTTTCTTAAAGAACTTTCACACAAGTCAATAGGATGTAACAACGATTGGATCTTCATGTCCGATATTGTTAAATTTGCTAGTTATTAAATTAATATATAATAAAATAAAGTTGAAGTGTGATGAAATAAAAAAATAAAATATACTAAGAAAAGATGAAACAAAAGAATATCACACCAATTAAACCTTTTAAATAGTTTAATTATTAAGGTGATAGATATTAGATTATGATATTTCATAAGTATAGTTAAAATGTATAAATTTTTTCTGTTCTTTTCTTTCTGATTGCTTTAATTTAATTGGGTATCTATCCTTATACTTCATTTTCACACCTTACTAATTTAATATATACTTTAATATTTAGTTTGAAATTGTCCATACTTCTCAAATTTATTCTTTTTCTCTCTGATACTATTTCTCATTTTCTTTAATTAGATATTAATTAGTTAGTACCATACTTACATATTATAATTAATTATTTTAATTTTAATTAGTTAGAATAGTTTTAATAACACCTCACATTAGTAGTTAGTCAATACATACATCAAATTAATTAGTTAATTAATTAATGACATTGACATTTCTTTATTTAATATAAGTTATATGTATGATATGACGTTGATTTTATTATAAGATATTACTGACATGACCGCGACACTGTTCTAGATAGAACATCGTTGGCCATACGTCGGGTTTTGTTCAATTTTTATTAATTTGCTTAATATAGTTAAAAAAAAAAAATCTATCTAATAGATTTTTTTCCCCCGTCTGACAGGAAATCTGTTACGGTGTTATTTTAAATGACGGCGTCTGCTGGGGTTTAGTAGTGCGCAACGTTTGGGGTCAATAACATTAATAGAATATGTCGATATTTTACGGTATACTGAACGCGAAATATATGCTAAGATTATGACGTATTCGCGTTGGGAAGGTCACGCTGGGTGACTTGGTTACATTACCCCTTGTTACGCTATCCGTCAAGCAGAGAAGTCGTGTCTTGTATGTCTTCCAAGGAGAGGCTTAGTATATAGCCGATATATGAATTCAATATAGAACTCAGGGTCAGTTCAGATATTAATCTAAGGTATGAGATTATTAAGTAAATTAAATGATGGAAGGAGAATCGTATTATGATTCAATTTGTAGCTGTCAAGAACTCATGCGCTCATTTCTGGCTGTTGACTACAGCAGCGCATGTACATAGCCATGATGTTCATCTGACATATTGTTTTGACACGGACGGATACTTACTGGTATTATTTGGAATTTATTATTATGCTGAACTGTACATGAAGTTTTGTGAATGTCGGATATCTTTTGTATGAACGTCAATACATGTGGACCCAGAACAGAAGGCTTGATATCTTACTTACGTTTCGGGTTTGGTTCCACAGCTGTTAATGTTTACGTTTTCTCAGCACGATAACTCTCCCACAGGAGAAATCAACTAACGTACAATATGCAAATCAGAACGTCGAAGGGATGTTCTTACGGTCAGAGCTAACCATCAATAACAAACATTAACCACGTCAAGAGAATGACTTTAATATTAAATAAATAATATAAGATGAAGGAACCGCAACACCCGTCACAGTAGTCTGTTAGTCCATCTGTCTTTTGTCAATATCTCCTTTATTTACTGAGTGGTTCAAATTCTGATAAATAATTATTGATCCCGTTGCTGTCTGTCACACAGTGCTTATATTTGTATACGTTTATTGATTATATTTACTATTATCGTTTTTCTTCTTCAATTCTTCAAATAACATATTTTCCTATCTACGGTAAGATACAGTAACACTTTACTCTTCTATTACCCAATTAATGTCATTGTATTCGTCCCTGTCTTTTATTTTAGCATTTAAGAAAATTATCTAAGTTTTTCTTCTCTCTAACCTGCTATGCCCTGCTTGGGTGCAAAATTCAAATTATGTAAACAACAAAATCGAGACACTACCAACTATGCTCCTTTTCTTCTCCGTTCCGTACTGTATTTTCAAAATTTTCCACGTTAATTGTAATTTTTTTCTTTAACTGTCGTTCTCATTCAAAACGAAACAACGCTTTTGTAGTACGTCACAAAATTGCGACCACGCGTTTGCCGTATGTTACAATATCGCTACTTTTTAGCCCGAAATACGAGTGTGTGTGTTTTGGGCTGTGTCGCGTCCAACAGCGTGGATATATACATTGAACTGAGTGTCGAGCGAAGGGAGTCTGCAAAACTTGCGACATCGTTTTCCCAACATGCTACGACATTGGCATGCACTATCGTTTTCGGTTCGCGAGGCCAGAAAAAACCAAACGCGTGTCAAATTGTAGCATTTACTCTCTCACTTTTATGCCTTCGCGTATTCCTTCCCCGTTTTCTTCTTACACTCTTGCTCTGAATGCTAAGCCTTGTTTTTCTCAAAACTGTTACGTTAGTGTCTCAATGACGAGGTATAAAATCTAGTACTATTTGCAGGCGTAGGAGACAACGTTTTCACGCAACTTCCTTATTTTATCCCTATTTTATTTGACTTTATAAGAGTGGTCTATTTGAACTGTTCTCCATACAGATTTCACTTTACGACACTAGTGTCACCATTTCCAGGCATGCTGAGTATTATATTTAAGTGACATTTTGTTACCGAAGCATGAATATTTACTTTCAAATCTTTAATCGGTTGAGTTCGTGAACTTATTTTTACAAAATCATTTTGAAAAAAAAAAGAAAAAAAAGTGACCTTATTTGTCTGTAATGTTTAACATTTTTGGGGACCCTTTTCAAGCTGTCACCCCGTGCAGCGATATAACAATTGTAGTTGGCGACGCCACTGCTAAAGATGCAACAATACACGGATGTCACACTGAAGAACTGCACACATACAGATGTCACAATTATTTAGATTTACAATTAAAAAAAAAAGGACACGTCTGACACGATGAGAGTGATCGTGAATATTCCGGATTAGCGGGGAGTCGCTTTACTATTCTCAAAGCAAGTATGTTGTCCATGCTTGTGGTTCAGTGTGGCAGTAGAATAAAGAACTTGAGGGGAAGTTATTACTTAAAAAAAAATGGGAGGAAGAAAAGAAAGAAAAGAGAGCAAGATAAAAGTGGAAGGGGAGATGCGATAATGTTGTAGGGCAGATGAAGTGTCACGTGTTAAGACAGGGTTTCTTAACCTGTGGACCACTGGTGGTCCAGGACTGGATTTTAGGGGGCCCGTGCACATAACCTAAAAAATTTGAATTTTTTTTCAGCAACGTTTTTACTCGGAAATTTATCATAGAGTTTTGTATTTAAAGTAATACTGTAAGTTCTTTTTTTCTCAAAGATTGTTTTTGTATTTAAAGTAATACTGTAAGTTCTTTTTTTCTCAAAGATTGCTTTTGTATTTAAAGTAATACTGTAAGTTCTTTTTTTCTCAAAGATTGCTTTTGTATTTAAAGTAATACTGGAAGTCCTTTTTTTTCTCAAAGATTGTTTTTGTATTTAAAGTAATACTGTAAGTTCTTTTTTTCTCAAAAAGATTGTTTTTGTATTTAAAGTAATACTGTAAGTTCTTTTTTTCTCAAAGATTGTTTTTGTATTTAAAGTAATACTGTAAGTCCTTTTTTTTTCTCAAAGATTGTTTTTGTATTTAAAGTAATACTGTAAGTTCTTTTTTTCTCAAACATTATTTTTGTATTTGAATATGGTTTGGTTTGACTTTGCTTTTGCTTTAACGACCATTTTCATCGCACATGGACATCTCCATCAGTGCTCCGATCTCCTCCCTTAGATCACACAAAGTGGATCTCAGCACAGTGCACGAACTCCGTAGCACCCGCGAGGATCTCAGGAATATGACTGGTGTGAGTATGACTAAATGTAAGCTTAACGATATTTCTTTGTAATAAAATGTATTATTTGGATGCAGATACTTTAATTATGCGTCTCTATACATTTTTTTAAAAGAAGCGCTCTGTAGCCTTCACCTGACAATCAAAGAGGTCTGTAGCCTTCAGCGACCAATCAAAGGAGTCCGTAGACTTAACCGACCAATAAATAAGTCCGTACTCTTAACCGACCAATAAAAGGGTCCGTACATTTAACCGACCAATCAAAGGGGTCCGTAGACTGGATATTCAAATGGGCCAATGGGACAAAAAAGGTAAAGAAACCCTGTGATAAGGAAACCATAAAAGGAGAGAATTACGATGTCTCGCTAGCGGTGACATTCAAAAACTCATTTAATTTATTTAAAACAAAATATCAACAATGATTCCACTAGGAAGATAATTTCGATTTTCGAATCGACTTCATGTCGCATTGTGTGACGCTGTGAATATGATTTTGTGAATATACTGCCCTGTATATTTTCAGCATCGAAAGCTGGTTGACTGTTACATATCATTAATTGTCAATGACCATGTTGAGATCACGTACGGCTCTGAAAAATGGAAACAAACAACAACCAAGAATTCACAGACTGTCATAAATGGATGATTGAGTAGATTAGAAGGATTGAAATGGTTTGGTTTGGTTTTAAGAACTACGAGTATCTTCATTGCACACAGACAACGTCATCAGTGCTCCGATCTCCTCCCTTAGATCACACAAGGAGGATCTCAGCTCAGTGCACGAATTCCGTAGCACCGGCGAAAATCCCAATGTGTGTATATACTGTATAGGAATCACACATTCTTTAAATATTTTTGTGGCGGGTAGGTTTCCTAATTTTTAAATGTTGCCAGGGCAGCGGCATTATGGTGGTCGGAGTGGCTAAGAGGTATGGCGTCCGCCTCGTATTCAAGAGGTACCGGTTGAGGGATTATAATTTATGGAAATATTTTTTCAGAACCAGTGGTCCTAATTATCTCATACTCCCGCCGGGTCTCATGGGTAGTGAGATCGGATGCCTAGCCTTCTCGGTTAAGGGCAAAAAAAATAGGAGGTCCCGTGTGCAAGTTGCGCACGTTGAAAAATCCCACGGCAGTTGGAAACTCGTACTTGTAAAAACTGAAATGGTACCACAAGGAATCCAATGTGATGTGAAACTAGAGAAGAAATACCAGTGGAACAAGGGATGACAAAGAAGACGCTGGCGATGGATTGGGCACACATTGAGAAAACCCGTTAATAGCATTACCAGACAGTTCTTGTTCTGTAATCCACAGGGTAAGAGAAATAGAGATATACGGGGGAAAACGCACGGCGACGATAGCTGGAGACAGATATGAAAACAATGAAGAAGACATGGAAATATCTTTAGCTGATAGCACGCCACTGGAGGACTTAGCTCGTGATAGTTGAAGGCCTGTGCTCCTTGGGGAGCTAAAGCAGTGCCGTCTTAAGGTATGGGCACACTGGGCAGTGCGCAGGGCCCCACGATTCTAGGGGCCCCATGCTGGGATGCTGCCATATTGTTCATAAGACATCTCTTAGTAGAGTGGATAATTACTCGATCTCTCGCTGGAAAGGTCTGGGATTCAAATCAAACATGACGTGGGTAAGTTGAGGAAACTTTTGTTGAAAGTACCATTAAATTATAAATCTATAGGTTTAATGTTATTGACCGTTTACATTTTTATTCCCGTGGGTGGGTAGGGCTGGTAGGGGCCCAGTGCATTGCTTTGCCCAGGACCGACAATGCTGTTAAGACGGCCCTGAGCTAAAGGGTATTGAATGATAAGTCAAACTGAAGCCACTGTTCATTGTTTTGACATTGCTTTCATTTATATCCGTGAGGATAACAAAAATTTAAAAATAGAAAGTGACTTTTCAATAATATTTCTTAATTTAGCGTGTGATATCTTCCAGTTTTTTCCCTGTGTAATTTACTGAGATTTAGTGGTAAAGATGAATTGTAATAACAAAATCAGTCCTGAAGGTCTTTTATATGTGGAAATGCGCCCTAATATAACCAACTAGGTTGAACGGGACGCGTCTCGCAAAAACGAGGCAAAAGGTAATTGAAAAAAAACATGAATTCTACGTGTATGTGTGTTTGTGTTATGAATATGTGGAAAGATGTGACGACGATTGTGGAAAAAGTCACTGCTCGACTTAAGGTCACTGTCGGTAGCGAAAGTAGAAAGCTGCCGTCCGTACCAGACATGATGGCGCATGACCTTTAGTTTACTAGCGGGAGCTATTTGCCAGTGTTTGTTAAGTGACTCGTCAATTGTACTCACTTTAGCCTGACATACTTTCTGGAATACAATTTATGCGCCTGCACGAGATTCTACACTTATGATAGAATGTTCGTCAGCGTGTCTATTTTTTCTTTCTTCCTCGCTCCTTCTTCAATCAGTCAAAATCGTCTTCTTTCTCTTCCGCACTATTTCTTTTTTTTTTTCGTCGCCTTTGTCTTTTTAATTCTTTGCCCTTTTAAAACGATTTAAATCGTAAATATTCAATCCTGCTGTAGCGAAAGGTTTTTAAGAGTTTAGTTGTCAGTATTAGTCACTGATAGATTAGGAAGAAGAATTCTGTCTGACAAGAATATAGTCCCAGTGTCAGAGGAGAGCACTGGAATCATAGGATACTCACTGCTGTGAAGGTCTCAACTTCATATAGTAATGAGATAAAAGTTAGAGCCTAAGATGCCACCTTTGCTATGTGGCAAAATATGATAACAATTCAGTAAACTCAAAATTCAACAATATAAAAATTGATAAGTCAGATGAATACAATTACTGAATCATTTATTATGTACATCTATCTTTTGTTGCTTCTTGTGCAATTATAAATGATGAAAAGTGAATGAATACAATTTAATTACAAAATTGATTGATAGTTGAGTTATACTCAATAACTTAGTAAGAAGTCCTTTCTGGAATCTTCAAAATAGCCTAAATGTTCATCCAAAGTACCTTTACCACTAAAGTTTCTCTTGTCTGGTCTATTATTTCAGAACTGTTATCTCATCACTACACACTAATCACTTTGCTTTGACCACTCAAGATGGCTGCTTGAATTTGGTTACACAGATTACTTATCATTTAAGTTCTGTTACTGTCCTCTATGAATGTGCACAGCAGTGTCAGTTGCAGGTCTTGCACTAGACCACCAAGGACTGATGTGGCCTAGGACTTGAATCTAGATAACAATCTCTGATGCTCCTGTGTTGGTCCAGGAAAGCACAATTGATCTAGGATTCTAGACCTCTGATGTAGTATGACACGAATGAACCTGGAGACAATATGTGACAAGTGGCTAGCCTTTAGTAATAGGTTCCACAAGCCTACGTGTCCATGAATGAGAGTGTTCAGATGTTTGCATGTATATGAATGATACATGGATCAGTTCTGATTAGAATCGCGAGACAAGACAGGTGTCTATCTGCATAACATTTCTAAAATAATGCATGAATAAATATAATACATTTTATACATAATTATGATGCTATCTTTGCCTTTCACATTCTGGAGAGCCAAGTCCACTATTCAAGTATAATAACTTTTAATTGACCACTCCAAATGGCAATCATGATAATCGTTGATTTGCATCAAATTTCTTTACACATCCACAACTAAATTTCAGTTCAGTCCTCTGGTCTGATCCTGATATAATTATATTAAAATAAGGTGCAAAAAAACAATTATTTATTCATAAATTTACATACCCTTTTAGGATAGATGCAAAGTTATGAACGGACTCAGTTTGGTGAAGCAGAACTGCACGGTAACATAGATGGTAGAGTTGATAGCCATGGCACGCTTCTGCTTCCTTCAGTCTATCTGTCTTCTGCTGTGTATGTGTAAAGTTTGAAATTTCCGCTGCTTGCCTTTTTATACAGCGAGCGCGGGCCTATCGGAGAACAATACACGCCACCGTTTCTCGGACTGTGTATTTTGCGTACAGTCTCAAACAAGTGTGTTTGTTTGGTCCAGAAATCTTCTTCATGCTCCTTAACCCTGTTATCCATGGCTTTTATCAATATCTCCTTTTACTTCGCATAACTTCTGCTTTCCTGCTATATGAAGTTTCCCATAATTAGTTTCGATTTCGATTTATACCAATTTTTGAAAGAGGACCGACACAGCAGTTTTCATCATGCTGGCGCCTTTACCTTCAATTTTCTCCAAAAGTAATGCACACAGCAACTAATCTTTGGGAATGAATATAGCTGGTCCTATCCTTAAAAAAACACAATCACTGTCATTACTTTCTGTTGCTCCATTCAACTGTATGACATACGAATCCATTTTCTAATTACACATTTTCCTTTCCTCTGCAGAACGCCATTGTAAAAACCGGATCGTCCACACGCAAGCTTCGCGGGGTCTGATTGGCTGTCAATATTTCCCTTCTTTCTATCACAACAAGGCATTGTGTTTACTTCACGCTGTACCTGCTTATTACAATTATCTGTTATACCAAGTTGCAAATGCTCAATTTTTAATGTTAAAAATTTTTTTTTCTATTTATATCCATGCAGAAAATCTTTCTGACATTATGTTTTCTGCGCCGTTCACTTCCCAGGGTCTATTATGCGACAAAGAAAGAATCGGCCTACTCCCCCCCCCCCCCCCCCCCCCCCCCCCCCCCCCCCCCCCTCCCCGCCCCCCCCCCCCCCCCCCCCCCCCCCCCCCCCGCCCGATGCATTAAGAGGCGACTAATATGAGGTTACGCATGTGGCTGGTAATCTTATCATGTAAAAAAACTTCCAACAGAAACTACTCTTGCATGAGCACATGTATGCTTTGGTGCAGTCTTCCTGTAATACAGCTGCAATGATGTCTCAGTACTCAACAGGGAGCTTAACAAACCAAAAAGATAATAATAATAATGTATTCTGATTTTTCTACGAAGAATTTTCCCGTCTGTCTGGTAACATTCATATATGGGCAACTTTCTCCAGCGCTATATGTTTTTTTCCAAATTTAAAATTCTTTCACTTTAAAAATGTGTACCAAGTTGCAAATGCTCCATCTTTCATATACTTTGATTTTTTTTTCTGATTAGTCTTGTTATATCCTTGCAGAAAATCTTTCAGACATTATTTATTAATGCATTTTAAATTCCTTCACGAAGGCTGAGGTCAGGTCAACTTACAGTCTTACGACATAAGATGATTATAAAAACAGTAACACGTCACCGAACTAGCTAAAACACCATAAAAAACCTGGGGCACTGATTGGTCGACAGACTGATACATAAGTAATATAACGTGTGTAGATATCCGTGTACGAATTAGTCATACTTCAAATGTGTCACTGGGCATGACAGGAGATATTACTTTTGGAAATGGTGAATTTAGATTAATGCAAAGAATTAATCCATCCCTGAGGAAAATGTGGACTTTTTAAAATTTTAAACACGCAAAACTAAAACTGAAACAAACTCGTACACAGCGATAAATAATCAGAGGGAAAACCCAATAAAAATGCATAATGTTGAGATAATTCTTGTTGCTTTGTTTACACATCAATGTTTAAAGAATTACCCGGGAGGTGCAGACTAGGCAAATTTTACCTTTTTTTTTCTCTTTTTAAAAAAAAAATTAACCTTTACCAGCCATGTGCTTTATTTAAGGACGGGCCTTACCAACTGTAGGTTACATAAAATAAATTGACCTTACTACGTAATGAAATTGCGAAATCGTGTGGTGAATGTCACAGTTACAAAAACAAGAAGTTTTTTAAAAAAGCAGTTTTCAAGTATTTTCATAACTTCAGCACACATGAAATGACCTACTCGCCAATAAAATGTGCATGTGAAAGCAATTTTCAAGAAGTCTGAATTATCTCATGTTTTGAAAACAAAATGTGGCCGATTGTATGTCATATGTCTGTCTACCTGGAATCAAACATTGACGAATAAGAACATGTTACTATTTCATGTTGTGCGCTTTCTGTGCTTGCAAAAACGCAAAATCACAGTCGTCATTTTCGGGTGCTATAAATGAAAGCTGAAAGTTCGTGGCACGAGAGGTCGTCATGTTCATAATTCTTGAATCAAGAGTTTATGATTCAAGAGATAATTTTTTTTAAAACCTGAATGAAAAGCAGTGTTTTCGTCTTCAAAATGTGACATGTAAGCACTTAAATATTTCTGTACAAATCTCCGCTAATTCTATTCCCGTATATGATGGTTCAATTACTGTCTTAGCTGGGAAATGGGTGGTGGATACACTCTCAGATCCAATAAATGCTCCTACAGCATGCGTCTCAAGTAGTTTCTATCAGCTGTAGTTCAATTTCTGGCCTTCTCGTGGCGAACCTGTTTAAAGCAACAGGAGAAAGCGCTAAGTAAGTATCTACGCCTTGTAACCAGGCTGGTTCTGGTAAAGGATGCTAGTTAGCCATGGGTGGCAGATAATTCAGGGGAAGGAAAACCTCCTGTTACCTTGTTGGTTAGACTCTTAGTAGAGTCAAATGCACTAATAAAATTCAAGGCATCAAAAGGGAAACTACCATCCCATTGTCCCTTGTAGAAACAAGTTTCACCATTTCACAATGAAGTTAGATCTTATACATCAGCCGAATAGCATAAAGGGATACCTTAACGCAGCCTCGCTTAGTAGATATTGTCGTATTCAGAAATCCGTCATCCAGCTACTAAAACAAATTAAAATCAATAGTAGAAACGTGGAATGTTCGCACAATGAAGATAATTAGATTAAATGGACTGGAAATGGGATAAAAACATAAGAGGACTATAGGTTCATTTATTCTGGGCGAGACACAAATTCAAGAGGTGACTGCCAACTGCAACTTTTATGATACTGCGTTTTGTGAGAAAACGCCGTATTTGCTTTTAATGTATTTCCTTATTTTATGTAGTATTATAGCACGTATAAATGCTAGTGTATGCCATGCGGCCACATCTTCTTCTTCTTCCGTCCTTAGCCAACGACCGGCAAAGCAGTCAGTGGCCATTACGCCTAGTGGCGTCTTAAGGGCAACAGCGAATAGATTTTCTTTGCCGTTGTTCCCATCACGCCTAATGGCGTCTTTAGGGTAACGACAAATCAATCCGTTTGTCGTTGTTTCCGTAATCAAAGTGACTGGCAAACGGGTGATCAGCCCGTTGGGATGCGGCCACATGTGGTCCCATAAATCGGTTTCTAGTAAAATGGGATTTCACTGCTTCTCAGTATTTAAGATTGTCACTAAACATTCTTCGGCCCTGCATCCAATAACTTTGGTTACGAAAGAACCCAACTCGAATGAAAGCAGCCTAGCGCGTAAGACTTGACTTTTGACAAAAGCCTAGCTTTTTTTGCAAAAGTACAACCGAGTGGGTGAGTGAGATATATATTTATATTGATTTCATTCTATTACATGTATGTAATATCATTTTAGATGGTTATTATTCACTAGTATAACTGATCTTTGGGTGTTATAAATGCATTCTATAACTAGTAAGACTGAAAATGACTTTCTTCCCTTGATGTCATTGTTGACTATAATCTTATGGATGAGTTATCTCCCCTGTGTTTTTGCCACTGAATGGAATTTAAAGCATATTTCAGTGTAGAGCATATTTGGTAACTTTTGGGTGTGCTGAGTTAATATCTTAATACTCTAATTTGGTAAAAGGAGTAATTCAATTCCAAAGTGTATTGGGTTAGAGAATCAAATCCAGCTGGTGAAATTTAATGATAATGATAAGAATAATAATGATAATCATATTAATACAGAAGTATGAATGGCTTTGTAAGATTGTACATTTCAATTCTGGATAATGAGTAGAGCCAGAAACATTGAATACTGATTATAACAAGAGATTTGATTTATTGCAATACTTTAGTGAACATGGTAGAGATTAAACAGACACAATGTGTTATGAAGGACTATTAGTGATGGTGGTTAACTGTACAAGTAGAAGATGTCCTTTATGATATATCTGATTTGTTGGACTTAAGCAAACCGATAAATACCATTATGATGTGTAGTATGCATACATGGTATTTGTATCACATGCATAAACTGTAGGGCAGCAGTACAAAAGACAAATATGGGTTTGTACTGTGAATTCTGAGGGACGGGTGCCCAAAGACTTAATAATTAATCTCTCTCAAATAAAGGATTACCGAAGTCGTGTTTTATTACCCCCCCCCCCCCCAGTTCTTTTAGGGTAGACTACAGCAGGAGCTTCCGTCTTCATCGATGACGTCGAAACCTGGATCAGGGAAAGAGAACTTCCAACCCCTGAGATAGATCTGCACCTAACACCAAACCCTTTTCTTTCACGTGGAGAAATCAGGGAGTGACCAGGATTGCTATCATAGATCTAGATAAGTGGCCCTATCAAGAACCAACCACTACCTTCAATCGACTTAAGAAATGTCCTTAGGATGAATTATCAACAGTTTTGCAAACCACTATAAACACAACTTCACCAATGTTCTAATGCTGAAAGATAAATAATCTTTGTTTTCAAACTCAAGTGAAATTCTATAAGTCCTGAGACAAATTGTCAGTAACTTTATTGTCATAAAATTAACCATGATACAACGTTAAAATATCTCCAATGATACAATGTAGGGATAAAAACTAATGCGTAAGCTACTAGAATACATGATTGCCCACGCCGCGGGTCATCACCCGCCATGGAAATTAAATTGTTAGACGTGAAGGCAAAACGTTACCCTTGGAACGGGATGAGAACGAAGATCAAAAGGAAAAATCTGACTGAACGCGTGCTTGAAACTAGCAAGGCTAAAAGACGCAATTGGTGGGGAAAGGAGGAAAAAGTCACGTCCCCAAGTTGACACAAGGTAAAGAAATCGACAAAAGGGACCTTAGCTATTATACGCAACAGTCATTTCTTGGACGTTTTTGCGATAACTTAGTCCGTTTATTTGAATTCAGCGGCAAACGCAGTATAGAAGATGCTAGAAATATTTCGAAAAACCAACTAACCTTGAAAAGTAACTTTTTCTTAATAATGATGTTAGGAATATAAAACCTAGCTGGCCGGATGGCCCATCTTGAGCAGTGAAATAATATGCTTTCATTTATACAGACGGATAGATAATAAGAAAGATATTGACAAAAGACTGTGTTGTTCATATCAGCGAGCGTCTGCATTGAAACAAAAAATGTCCATAATTTTAAAAAACTGTAGCCTTGAGACTCAAGTGTTAAAATCTAGTTGGAATGAAAGAGACGGGATGGGATGGTGAACTGTGGCTAAAAATAACTTTAAAGGCAAAATTGTGTAGGGGAAGGCGGAGTTGGTTCAAAAAACAAGTGTGTTTTTTTGTGAAACGCAAGTAGAGACAGACGGACCAACAGACAATAATGCATACTTGACTGAGGTATGACTGAAATGACTTTTTTGGTAGGAGGTTTGAATTTGAAAAGAAAAAGGCGGTGATTGGCCATAGATGAATATATTATCGGCGCTCAGACGCGCATTTTTGCCATTCGTCATAAGTTGTCCTAGTAGACACAGTGAATTATTTAGTGGTGTAATTCCCAGAAGCTAATTGAAATATTTAGAGGGACGCCCTACTAAAGCCAGCGGCTCAGCTGAGTTTTGCTAGCAATTAACTGTGTTCTATATTCATAATTCTGGTAAGACTGAAAGTATTTCTTTGTATATTTTAATATTTGTTTAATGTTTCGAGTGATTTGATACTGCCATATCAAAATCTATCCCTTATAACAAGTAAGGATTCGCTCTAGACCCCCCGCCCCAGTTCAGGGTCTAGAGACAAATAAAATACATAAACTCCAGCAAGGATTATGAAAGACAGATCAAGTGTTGAGATCAGTGGAACATATCACCTATCCTATTCTATGGCAGGAAGCTAATGAACATATTTCAGAATATGTAGTCTGGGAGAACTTATCCTATGTGAAACCAACTTGGTAACATGTGTTGTATGGTCAAAGAGATCTGACCCGTCTATGTGGTGTTGTTGTTGTGTGTAGTGTTGTGTCCAGAAATGGTTTAGAGAATGGAATTCTGACACATGACCAATACTTTATTGCAGAACTGTGAGTTTTTTATTTGGCACCAATGTGGTGTCAAATGAGGTGTTGAATATTACAAGAGTGGACCCGTGCAGTTTATATTTTGGCAGAGCAGCCTGATATTTCCCCCAAGCACGGAGAGGTGGGGCCACCTGATTCCAGCACCAGATTACTCATTCAAGATACGTGAGCGTCTGGACTGCTGAATACTCACCAACTTAATTTCTAACACACCAATTATAATACCCTCAATAAATGGACAATGTGTAGTCGCCATAGACAGGGAGTGATGAGGCCACCCCAACAGCACATCCATTAAACGTTCTCCCAGAAAAATTACAACCATAAACAGTAGTAATATTAACTAGTCTTGTAAAATACATATGTACACTCCTTTCATTTATTATGCCATATATTCATGCATTTCATTAATAATTGCAAAACCTTTCATATGTTCTGACCAAAAATAAAACCTTGGTTCAGAACAAATAAACTTAAAGAAAATTTATTATCAAAAATTTTACACAGCTTGAGTTAGTTCAGTGTGTCATAACATTTTATTAATATTATTAGACTTATTAAATATCTGTGTGTGTGTATGTAAACTACCACAACACATTACATATCATAACCCTAGAATTTTAACGTAGCCACATTCATTAGAAAAAAAAAGATAGGTGTGAGGTCGTAGTGGTAGCAAGAAGGGCCTTCTGAAAATTCACAGCTACATTTATCTCAGGAGCCTTCACAGCTGACCTCATGCATCACATTAAGTAATATCACAATCATACAATACCATCAAATCCACTACATATATTGGGGTCTCTTGTCCCGGGATAATTAGCCTATCAATAATATTAGGATCTCCTGGGGGGAGAAATAAATTAGGGGAACACATTATAAAAATTAAAAGTGTCCTTGAAAATAAAAGTTGGTGAATCTTCACAGCCAGTGGTAGTTAATTGATTAATTAATTAATTAGAATTATTTTAGACTAGAGTAATTAGCCGCCCATGCCGGTCCCAAGCCCGGATGAAAAAGGAGGAGGGCGGCCTGCATGGAGGCCGTAAGGAGGCAGCCCCTCCACCATGCAAAGGCACAACAGGCCAATCACCTGTTTGTCTTAAACTATGATTACGAGAAATACAAGAGAGAAAACCGGACTGATTCTAAAGGCGACGAACTGGAACGGACTACGGACTACGACTTATGGAACTTGGAACACAAGAAGTATAAATGGGAAGGAAGAGGAGCTGGTGGAAGAGATGAGGAAAGCAAAACTAGAAATCCTGGCTATAACGGAAACGAAGAAAAAAGGACAAGGAGTCATGGATCTCGATGGCAACACGTTGCTCTACAGTGGTGTACCCATATCTGAAAGAGCTAAAGGGGGCGTGGGTTGCATTGTGGCCCAAAATCAAAAAGATAGTATCAAGGGATGGAACTTTGTCTCGGAGCGCATTATGGTTGTAAAACTAAAAGAAGGAGAAACCATAGTCAACCTGGTCATAGTGTATGGGCCAAATGAGGATGAGAGAGCAGAGGTCAAGGAGGAATTCTTCGAGCTGCTTCAAAGGACAGTGGATGACTGCCTAGATGAAGTTATCATGCTCGGAGATTTTAATGCCAGAGTTGGAAATGACCATGCGAGATGGGGTGGCGTTATCGGAAGATATGGAGAAGATACTCTCAATGACAATGGAAAGCGACTCCTTAGATTCTGCAGTGAGCAGAATCTGATCATTACAAACACAAAGTTCCCTCATAAGCGCATACATGCATACACTAGATGTGAACCAACCAAGAATGAGAAGTCAGTGATCGACTATGCCATTGTTCGGAGAAGCTCATTCAGATATGTCCGAGATGCAAGAGTCTGGAGGGGGCCAGAGATTGGAAGTGATCACTACCTGCTAACAATCAAACGAACAACTGAAAGAGTTGCTCAGCCTAGGAACTGCCCAACATCACGCAAGAAACCAAGTAAACGAGCAGGAGAAATGAGCATTAGGACCTACAAGCTGAGAGAGCCAGAAATTAAGACCAGATATCAGGGGCTTATTGCTACAGCAGTGAGCAACACAGAAGAACGACCTGATGACTTGGAAACCCTCTGGATTAAATTCAAGGATATCATAAAGACAGCTGCTGCAGAAGCATGCGGTGAAGTCCGACTTGGGAACAAGAGAAAGAGGACACCTTGGTGGACAGAGGAAGTCAAAGAGAAAATAAGAGAGAAGAAAATGGCATGGAAACAATACTTAGGAGCTAAAAACACAAAAGGACAAATGGAAAAATATAGAGAATATGTGATACTCAGAACAGAAGCAAAGAACAAAGTGCTAGCAGCAAAACAGAAGTCCTGGGAAGAATTTGGAGAAAAGCTAGAAAAAGATGCACAAGAAAACCAGAAATTGTTCTATAAGACCCTAAAGAACATGAGGAAGGAAAAACAATGCCCTCTCAAATTTATAAAGGACAAGCAAGGCAAATTGCTTACTGCCCCGAAGGAAGTAATGGAAAGATGGAAAGAATATTTCTCAGAACTCCTGGATGGTGAGCATGGTGAAGCAACAGAAATGATAACCACTAGCACAGAAGAGAAAACCAATGATGGTGAAGATGACATAAAGATGGAAGAACTGAGGGCAGCACTAGAGAAAATCAAGATGGGCAAAGCAGCAGGGCATGATGGTATAACACCAGAAATGGTTAAGTACATGGGAGCATCAGGCGACCTGTTACTCTTAAAGGTCCTACAGGCAGCATGGTGCAACAAGACCATACCAAAGGATTGGGAGATTGCCA
This sequence comes from Oreohelix idahoensis, assembly GCA_024509875.1. Taxonomy (NCBI): domain Eukaryota; kingdom Metazoa; phylum Mollusca; class Gastropoda; order Stylommatophora; family Oreohelicidae; genus Oreohelix; species Oreohelix idahoensis. Next base: position 85,380 of record JAMPIV010006548.1, read on the forward strand.
TCATAACACCAATTTTCAAAAAGGGTGACAATCGACAATGTGGAAACCATAGAGGCATATCCCTTCTCAGTGTCCCTGGTAAAATCTACTCTAGAATCCTAGAGCAGAGACTCCGACGCCTAGCTGAGCCACAATTGGATGAGGTCCAGTGCGGATTCCGAGCAAACCGAAGTACTCAAGACCTAATCTTCACACTCAGACAGTTGAGTGAAAAGGCCCTTGAGTATAAGAGTGAGATCCATCTTTGTTTCATAGATCTGGAAAAGGCGTTTGACAGAGTCCCCTGGAGCAAACTTTGGGACTGTTTGGCAAGGAAGAATATTCCAGCACCTCTGATTCATGCTATACAGAGCTTCTACAAGTCTTGCAGAAATTATGTGAGGACAGCAAACCATAAGTCAGAAGAGTTCAGGACCACCACTGGTGTAAGACAAGGTGATATCCTGTCACCTTATCTTTTCATACTCCTCATGGACGATGTCATCAAGGCATGTAAGGAGAGAACAAGAAAGTATTCAGTGGGGTACTGGAAGATGAGACAGGTCTATATTTCGGAGCTGGCATTTGCTGATGATGTTGCCCTGATTGCTAAATCAGAGGCACATCTCCAATCCAAACTTGCAAGTCTGGAAGGAAGAGCTGGAGAAGAGAGAGGGATGGTCATAAGCAGCTCTAAAACAAAATCCATGGTGATATCACGAGAAGAAAGAAAACATCAGATTAAGTTGGGAGAACAGGTCCTGGAGCAGGTCGACCACTTTAAATATCTCGGAGCTATTATAGACCGAAAGGGAGGTATCAAAGAAGAGTTGGCCACTCGAAAAGCAGCGGCTGGGAGACTTTTTCAGGCCATAAATCGTGGATTCCTCAGCAAGAAAGAGGTTGGTAAGAAAACGAAGATGGCTGTATACCGCTCCACCTATGTCCCAGTTTTGACATATGGATGCGAGTCGTGGGCAATGACTACAACCCACAAAAGCCAGATCCAAACCTCAGAAATGAGGTATCTGAGGAAAGTGGTTGAAGTAACAAGAAGAGACATGGTCCGCAACCAGACGATACGTCAAGGCCTGAAATCCCATCCGCTGCAGACCCAAATAGAACAGTCCCAACTAAGATGGTTTGGCCATGTCTGCAGAATGGGAGAAGATCGGCTACCACGACAAGCATGGGAAACAAAGAGCCAGGGATCCAGACCTCCAGGGACGACCCAAGACAATCTTTGAAGGACCGAGGACTAGAATGGAACCAGGCCAGGAAGAAGACAGCTGATAGAATGGTCTGGCGCTCTCTCTTCCAAACCTCTACACCTCACGGTAGAAGGGGAACGACTAAGTAAGTAAGTAAGTAATTAGAATTACTTTAGTGGTTGGAAATTTTACTTTGCTCATTGCTAGAATTGTTTAAAAAGTATGGCGGAGCTAGCCAAATTCAGATCAGCTGCTGTGCTAACGGCAAAGGATATGGGAATGGATGGTCAGGAATAATATGTAAGTGACACAAGTATAATGTGCGGGAAGAAAGAAGATTTAGAAAAAGAGGCTGAAAGAAAAATTACGGAGTCTGAAAGAAATAGAAATGGATGGCAGGAAATTCAAATGTAGTGACGGCTGAATGTGAAGGTATAGGCTGAAGAGAAGAAAGACGATGAAAAAGAGGCTGCAAAAAATTTAAGAGGCTGCAGATTGAGGCAGAAGAAAAACGACAGCAAAGGGAGGCAGAAGAAAAAAGATTGACTGCCGAAAGGGAGGCAGAAGAAAAAAGATTGACTGCCGAAGGGAGGCAGAAGATAAAAAGGCCGAAAGGGAGGCAGAAGATAGAAGGTTGCAGAGGGAGCACGAATTACGACTAAGAGAGCTGGAGCTACAAGGCCAGGCTCCTGAAAATGGTGCCAGCCCTTTTGCCTCAGATGCTACGCCCAGTCTGGGAGCCTCAACATCAGCTATGGGGTTTCATTTAGACCATTTTGTTGAAAAAGACGATGACATAGAGGGGTACCTAGGACGTTTTGAGTTATTAGCTACTACATATGGGTTAGAGAGAGAGAGGTGGAGTTTAAAGTTATCACAGGGACTGAGAGGTACTTCTTATGAAGTCTTCGCAAAAATGAACAGAGAAGACCAGGACAATTATGACATGTTAAAGCAGGCTTTGTTATTGAGGTACGAAAAAAATGGTGAATTTTATCGTAAGAAATTTAGAAATGCCAAACTGTTGTCTGGGGAGACATACCACCAATTCTCTGCCAGACTGGAAACCTATTTGGAGAAATGGACTGCTCTGGGGAAGACCCAAGATCTTAAAGAGATGATCATGATTGAGCAATTGAGAGAGTCCATGGCTCCAGACATGAGAAAATTTCTCATGGAACAAGGTGCAGAGAAGTGGGGGAGGTTTTAAATGTCGCTGAGAGGTATCAGGCAGCCCAGGCAGAGGTAAGTGGTGCTAAAAAGAAGCACATAGACAATTTTAAAGCTCCACAGCAATTTAATAAATTTGATAATAGAGAGCAGGGAAATAAAGGTAGGACAAACTTTGAACGGCCAAGAAATGACTACCGAGACAGAAACTCACAGTTCAATGACCAAAAATCCAATGAAAGAAAACCGTTTAACCAAGGAAAAAGATGGTGTAAATGGTGCAAGAAAGATAACCATAACACCGAATTTTGTTGAAGGAAACCTTCAAACATTGCTGCAATGAAGTCGGGGACTCAAAGATTAAAGGTTAATCCTAATGGACAGCAGGAACCTTATCACCCCCCAGTTTGTGAGGATGTTATTTGTAATGGGGTCACCATAAGGTGCCTTTATGATACAGGTTTGGATTATGATTCAGTTGTGAAGTCTAGCCTAGTGGACCCAAGTCAGTATACCACAGAAACAGTGGAAATACAAGGGGCAACTAAGGACATACCACTCATGACACTTCCCATCGCAAGGATAACGGTGAAAACTCGCTATGTGGAAGGAGAAATCAGAGCAGCAGTGATAGATGAACCAATCTACCCTCTGATATTGGGGTGTAGATACGTCTTCTTGGGGAATCCCGAGAGACCTGTGATCATGGCGACAGTGCAGACCAGGTCACAGAAGAAGGAGGAAGAAGGTGAACCTATAAATGCTCATCCAGAGGAGATGAGGAAGGCGCAGGCTGTGGATAGGACACTCAAGCCATGTTTTAAAAAATTGCCCAAATGCCACACACCTCCGAGCAAGGGGGAATATTTTATGAAGAACAAACTATTATATAGGAAGACAGGAACTAGATCCACTGGTCACGGACAGTTGGTTCTTCCCAAGATATATAGGGCAAATTTAATAAGGAGCTTACATGTTGGAAAAGATGGGGACCATGAAAAAGTCGGTACCATCTGCCAAAAAGTTGCTCGCAAATACTATTGGCCCGACGTAAATGTCGATATTGAAAACTTTGTAGAAGCATGTGGCATATTTCATGAGGGAACACCCACAAAGGGAAAATATGTGCAGGACCTAGAAACGCCACGGGGCAAAATTAGGCCTGGAAAGAAAAATTATGATACTCAAGGAGACAAAGTGCAATGGGAGCCCCCTTTTCACACCCAGTCTTCACTTGAATGGATTAACATGGCCACTATGCGACGAGTACAAAGAAGAAATTTTACCCAGGATAAGATGACAATCCCTCGGTCCGACTTATATAAACTGGAAGAACAGAAAAGAGAGCGAAGATCTCTCATAAGCAATCTAAAGTGGGGAGATAAACCCAAGAAAAAAAAATTGGTAGTGGTCGATTGTGAGTGATGATTCTAGGAAGAAAAGTCCTCACTATAGCGCTTCTAGTGGAAGGGGACCCGTTCAACGGGTTCCATGAAAAATACGTAAGATAAATTAAAAATCCAGATGTAGCTTAATTAAGGACCTGGACAGATGAGAAGGCGGAAGAGACTGTTACCTCATCTTATCAATACGTGAACGAACTGACCACTCGTTTGAAAGCTGGATGGAAACTGGCAAATGATAATTTGAAACAAGCCAGGAAGAAACATGCAGCATATTTTAATAGGAAGGCAAAGGACAGAGAACTAGCTGTGGGAGAGAAGGTGCTGCTTCTACTACCCGGTAGCCAGAATAAATTACAAATTGGATGGCAAGGTCCATATACGGTTCTAGAGAAGGTGTCTAGAACAAACTATAAAATTGACAAAAAGGGGAAGGAGAAAGTTTATCATGTAAACCTGTTAAAGAAGTATCTGGACAGACCACTCCAGGAAAGCACCCCCTTACTGACCTTAGCTATCGCAACTCAAATGCAAAAGGAACCACTCACCTCACATGAATACCCATTACATGATTGTGAAACAGCAGCACAGGTAAAAGTCAGTAAGCACCTGACTAAAAACCAGAGGGAGAGAGTTCAACAGATTCTGGAGGAACATACAGATGTATTAACAGATAAACCAGGCCATACAAATTTGCTACAGTATGACATGAAACTGGTAGACTCAAACCCAATCTGTATGAGAGCCTATTCTATTCCGTTCGCGAAGGAGAAGGCATTGAAGGAAGAAATAGATTATTTGTTGAAGGAGGGGATTATTTCACACAGTGAATCATCTTTTAGCTCTAGTGTCGTTTTGTTGAGAAAACCGTCTGGGGAACACAGACTGTGCATAGATTACAGGAAACTGAATGCTGTCACAGAAGGACAAGTGGATCCATTACCAGACACAAAACAGTTATTTGCCAGACTGAACAAGGCAAAATACTTTTCAAAGGTGGATCTTAGTAAAGGCTATTACCAGATCCCAGTGAAGCCTGAAGTGAGACCTTATTTGGCTTTTAGCACTTCGGATGGACATTATGAATTCAACATGCTACCATTCGGACTGAAAAATGCTCCGAGTGTATTTTCAAGGATGATGCGCAAATTGTTGGATCCCCTGAATAACCCATGTATCACGAATTTCATGGATGATATTCTCGTCGCCACAGAGACATTTGAAGAACACATTGACGCTCTAGAAATGTTATTTAATAGGCTTAGGGAGGCGAACTTAACTGCTAGGCCAACAAAATGTTGCATTGGATGCAAAGAGTTGGAATTCTTGGGACACACTGTATATCAGGGTAGCATCACCCCTGATCCCAAGAACTTGGAAAAACTGCAGAGAGCACCTAGACCACAAACAAAAAAAGGACGTGCGATCATTCGTGTCGTTATGCGGATTTTATCAAAAATATATCAAAGATTTTAACTCTATTTGTGCTCCTCTGACTGATCTGACTCGCAAGGGACTTCCAGATAAAATTATTTGGACTGCGCAAAGTGAATTAGCGTTCCAAGACTTAAAGGAAAAACTCACTAGCAAGCCTATTCTCAAACTGCCTGATTTGACACAGGACTTTGTCTTAAGAACAGATGCCAGTAATGTAGGACTCGGAGCGGCTTTGTTGCAAAGATCATCTTCACCCGATGGGGAACTGAAACCAGTCACTTATGCAAGGCGCAAATTGAATAAGGCGGAACAAGGATACTCCACAAGCGAAAAAGAATGTTTAGCGTTAATCTGGGCAATAAAGAAGTTTCAAATCTATCTGTATGGTAGGACTTTTGTGGTCGAGACGGATCATCAGCCTCTCGTATTCTTATCTCAGGCTAAGCATGAAAACGCAAGATTGCTGAGGTGGTCTTTATTGCTTCAACCTTATCAGTTTAGTATCCAATATATCCCAGGCAAATTGAATGTCGGTGCAGATTTCCTCAGTCGGCACCCCTGTGATCAAAATTAGAGTAATGGCAGGCGTGAGGAGAGATTTTATCTATGTGTATCACTGGTTTTAGAACTTGCCGTAGGCATGTTTTCAAGTGGGGAGATGTGTCATAAAATTAACCATGATACAACGTTAAAATATCTCCAATGATACAACGTAGGGATAAAAACTAATGCGTAAGCTACTAGAATACATGATCGCCCACGCCGCGGGTCATCACCCGCCATGGAAATTAAATTGTTAGACGTGAAGGCAAAACGTTACCCTTGGAACGGGATGAGAACGAAGATCAAAAGGAAAAATCTGACTGAACGCGTGCTTGAAACTAGCAAGGCTAAAAGACGCAATTGGTGGGGAAAGGAGGAAAAAGTCACGTCCCCAAGTTGACACAAGGTAAAGAAATCGACAAAAGGGACCTTAGCTATTATACGCAACAGTCATTTCTTGGACGTTTTTTGCGATAACTTAGTCCGTTTATTTGAATTCAGCGGCAAACGCAGTATAGAAGATGCTAGAAATATTTCGAAAAAACCAACTAACCTTGAAAAGTAACTTTTTCTTAATAATGATGTTAGGAATATAAAACCTAGCTGGCCGGATGGCCCATCTTGAGCAGTGAAATAATATGCTTTCATTTATACAGACGGATAGATAATAAGAAAGATATTGACAAAAGACTGTGTTGTTCATATCAGCGAGCGTCTGCATTGAAACAAAAAATGTCCATAATTTTAAAAAACTGTAGCCTTGAGACTCAAGTGCTAAAATCTAGTTGGAATGAAAGAGACGGGATGGGATGGTGAACTGTGGCTAAAAATAACTTTAAAGGCAAAATTGTGTAGGGGAAGGCGGAGTTGGTTCAAAAAAAACAAGTGTGTTTTTTTTGTGAAACGCAAGTAGAGACAGACGGACCAACAGACAATAATGCATACTTGACTGAGGTATGACTGAAATGACTTTTTGGTAGGAGGTTTGAATTTGAAAAGAAAAAGGCGGTGATTGGCCATAGATGAATATATTATCGGCGCTCAGACGCGCATTTTTGCCATTCGTCATAAGTTGTCCTAGTAGACACAGTGAATTATTTAGTGGTGTAATTCCCAGAAGCTAATTGAAATATTTAGAGGGACGCCCTACTAAAGCCAGCGGCTCAGCTGAGTTTTGCTAGCAATTAACTGTGTTCTATATTCATAATTCTGGTAAGACTGAAAGTATTTCTTTGTATATTTTAATATTTGTTTAATGTTTCGAGTGATTTGATACTGCCATATCAAAATCTATCCCTTACAACAAGTAAGGATTCGCTCTAGACCCCCCGCCCCAGTTCAGGGTCTAGAGACAAATAAAATACATAAACTCCAGCAAGGATTATGAAAGACAGATCAAGTGTTGAGATCAGTGGAACATATCACCTATCCTATTCTATGGCAGGAAGCTAATGAACATATTTCAGAATATGTAGTCTGGGAGAACTTATCCTATGTGAAACCAACTTGGTAAGATGTGTTGTATGGTCAAAGAGATCTGACCCGACTATGTGGTGTTGTTGTTGTGAGTAGTGTTGTGTCCAGAAATGGTTTAGAGGATGGAATTCTGACACATGACCAATACTTTATTGCAGAACTGTGAGTTTTTTATTTGGCACCAGTGTGGTGTCAAATGAGGTGTTGAATATTACAAGAGTGGACCCGTGCAGTTTATATTTTGGCAGAGCAGCCTGATATTGCCCCCAAGCACGGAGAGGTGGGGCCACCTGATTCCAGCACCAGATTACTCATTCAAGATACGTGAGCGTCTGGACTGCTGAATACTCACCAACTTAATTTCTAACACACCAATTATAATACCCTCAATAAATGGACAATGTGTAGTCGCCATAGACAGGGAGTGATGAGGCCACCCCAACAGCACATCCATTAAACGTTCTCCCAGAAAAATTACAACCATAAACAGTAGTAATATTAACTAGTCTTGTAAAATACATATGTAGACTCCTTTCATTTATTATGCCATATATTCATGCATTTCATTAATAATTGCAAAACCTTTCATATGTTCTGACCAAAATAAAACCTTGATTCAGAACAAATAAACTTAAAGAAAATTTATTATCAAAAATTTTACACAGCTTGAGTTAGTTCAGTGTGTCATAACATTTTATTAATATTATTAGACTTATTAAATATCTGTGTGTGTGTATGTAAACTACCACAACACATTACATATCATAACCCTAGAATTTTAACGTAGCCACATTCATTAGAAAAAAAAAGATAGGTGTGAGGTCGTAGTGGTAGCAAGAAGGGCCTTCTGAAAATTCACAGCTACATTTATCCCAGGAGCCTTCACAGCTGACCTCATGCATCACATTAAGTAATATCACAATCATACAATACCATCAAATCCACTACATTTATATACACTATTGCATTTTTGGCAATTTTGATTATCTTAAATTCTATACATATTTGATTGATACATATTCTATATACATGACCGATTTTTTATTTCCATCAGTAAAGCTTCATTGTAATTTTCTAAAATCAAGATTAGTTAATAACTTTTCTTTGGTGTTACAATGATGTCTAATACTGTAAGATTATGTCATATTTGTATTTAATTAATGGGGGCTCTTTCTAATAATTCAGTACCTTAGGGAAAAGTGTGGCCTGGATACCTACTAGCTCTTAGTCTACTCAGAGGATTCTCAACATGCTAAGAGACAGTTAATTTCCAGTATCCCTATAAACAGATCTGCCAGTGATTCTCGCTCTATTTTCTTCGTGCGGAACTTATACTAACATTTTCTGCAGATTTTCTTCGAGCCAAATTCCAGTGAAATTATCTTGGACAGTTCTGGTACTTATTCATACATTCATTTTCTTCCATCTATCCATCAATATAATCAGCCAGCCACAACGATAATGATGGAATATTTTAATGTCAATGTATGTGACCCACAATCAGGATAAAAACTGGGATGATTTGGCTTAGAAGACAGTAATTAAAGCGGAAAGACGTGGAAACGCGTGACCCGAAACAAAAACCCAATATGTCTTTGTACATGGGTAGCCCTGGTGACTAGGCCAGAAACAAGACCCAATATGCCTATGGATATGCGTAGCTCTGGTGTTAAGGGGAGAAACAAAACCCAATATGTCTATGGACATGGGTAGCTCTGGTGATAAAGCAAGAAACAAAACCCAACATGTATATGGAGATGGGTAGCTCTGGTGATAAAGCAAGAAACAAAACCCAATATGTCTATGGACATGAGTAGCTCTGGTAATAAGGCGAGAAACAAAACCCAATATGTCTATGGACATGGGTAGCTCTGGTGATAAGGCGAGAAACAAAACCCAATATGTCTATGGACATGGGTAGCTCTGGTGATAAAGCAAGAAACAAAGCCCAATATGTCTATGGACATGGGTAGCCCTGCTGACAAGGCGAGAAACAAAACCAATTATGTCTAAGGACATGGGTAGCCCTGGTGATAAGGCGAGAAACAAAACCTAATATGTCTATGGAGATGAGTAGCCCTGGTGACAAGGCGAAAAAACAAAACTCAATATGTCTATGGACATGGGTAGCTTTGGTGACAAGGTGAGAATCAAAACCCAATATTTCTATGGACATGGGTAGCTCTGGTCATAAAGCAAGAAACAAAACCCAATATGTCTATGAACATGGGTAGCCCTGGTGATAAGGCGAGAAACAAAACCTAATATGTCTATGGACATGGGTAGCTTTGGTGACAAGGTGAGAAACAAAACTCAATATGTCTACGGACATGGGTTGTTCTGGTGACAAGGCGAGAAACAAAACCCAATATGTCTATGAACATGGGTAGCCCTGGTGATAAGGCGAGAAACAAAACCTAATATGTCTATGAACATGGGTAGCCCTGGTGATAAGGTGAGAAACGAAACCCAATATGTCTATGGACATAGGTAGCTTTGGTGACAAGGTGAGAAACAAAACCTAATATGTCTATGAACATGGGTAGCTTTGGTGACAAGGCGAGAAACAAAACCCAATATGTCTATGGACTTGGGTAGTCCTGGTGATAAGGCGAGAAACAAAACCCAATATGTCTATGGACATAGGTAGCTTTGGTGACAAGTCGAGAAACAAAACTGAAATATATTATATCTTTATTAATAGGAGATACCGGAATACCTTAATTGTGGCAAGCACCGTACCTGGAGCAGGTTGCTACAATGGCTACCGAATACTTATTGAGAAATTACGAGTACGATTCAAGAAACTAATCTCCAAATCCAGGAAAATAAGGCTTGACACAGTTGCACCGGAGAGAAAGAAATGAAAGAAATTTACTTTACCAGGGGAGAATCGGGTATGGTGTAATGTCAGGCCTGGAAATTACATTAATGATCATGGGGAAACATTGAAAGAATCATTCAACCAAATATCACACTCTGCACTGCTTAAAGTAAAGAGACACAAGAGGTAAGACCAGGTGAGCACATATCTACAGCTATGGACACCATTTATCAAAATTATAACCCTCCACGGGTTCGGCGGAGTATTTTTTACTCATTACTAAAATTAGAAAAGATGGGGAAACCAAAGAGAACTTGAGAGTACTGCATCTGGACGACAATCTTCTTCTTCCTCGTTCGTCCTGAACAGGACGTTGGTTGCGTTGTGTCCGTTTACAGCGAAGCTGTGATATTTGCGCCTTTCGACCGATACATCCGACTTCAGCACGGCATTTTTTGGGACTGGGTTTGCCTTCCCTCTTCGATCCCTACTCTCTCAGCCAGACTGCAGTGATGCAGCCTGTTTCCAGGACCACCACTTGGAGGTGGATTAGGGTCTTGGTCAGCTCTGGTTCGCTGACCCTGACGCAAGCAGTCAAGCTATGGGTCGCTGACTGCATTCATCACTTTTACTGCGTCTTCGGTCCCAAGGACGACAATCTAGGAACCGTTGGTTTAGATTAGATTCTTTACGCGGGATTGGCATCCTCAACTGATTATGGGGTGGTATTATGATAACAAAACCCCATGCAGTTCCTGGGGGTCTCTGATGAAAGATGAACCCAAGAAATAATAGGGCTCCTGCTCCCTCGGGCTTGTCGTACATGGCGACTAATATGAGTTTGTGCATGAGGTTAACAACCTGATCATGTAAAACAAATTGAAACTATCGCTGCTAGAGCCTGTGAATGTTTCGTGCAGGCTTCCTACATCAGGACCAGCTGCAGTGATGGAACGATGCTCGTTAAGGAGCGAATATGAAAATGATTATAGCAATACAATACTTTGTTTACTTTTTCCTTCCACTATTGTTGTGAAGCGTAGTGGGGAGACGAAGTTTACGTTCTTCTGCCAAACCTGTCGCCTTGGTGCTGTGAGCCAATGTTGTTGCAGGATGTCTAAGATGCACACCATAACTACGAAAATATACAGACTACGAGAATATACAGACTACAAGAGTATATAGACTACAAGAATATATACACTACGAGAATATACAGACTACGAGAATATACAGACTTCGAGAATAAAAAGACAACGGGACTATACTGACTACGAGACTATACAGACTATGAAAATATACAGACTACAGAAAAGAACATACGGTTGAGAAGTCTGATTAGAAAGAAGAAGAAGAAACGAATAAAAGACAATTGTATCTTCATAAGAGAGCTGGATAAAGAGTTAGACAGTACACACTGTACCACTCTTCCATATCCAAATTAACGAAGAAGACACAGAGTTTCCAACAAACTGTGATTTCTTCTAGAGCGCCCATGTATCTCTATGATAGGGAACATCTGTTCTATTATGACACTTTCTTGACATGATGATAAGGTGCCTAGACAAGTGAGCATCAGACGGGTCTGCGGGATTGGTTTTTTCAACAAAAAACGATAAAGTCGCACAGCTTATGACAAACCAAAAATGAATAGAGATAAGCCTCCTAACTAGCATGAGAAGTCGACGTAAAATGTGCAACAGAGAATTCATGCCCCTATAATAATTTCTTGGAATAATGTCGCATTTTATCTACAGTAATTAAGGACGATATTGGACTCGAAATGTGGGTTAAAAAAAAAAAAACCATAACCTACAAAGCATGTCGGAAAAGGCGACTAAGGAAGATCGGGCATGAGGCTGGCTGTCCCCCTACTGTAGAAACACAATGCCAACATTTTTTTATCCAATAATCTGGACAAGAGCGTCCGATTGGCAGAGTGGATAGAGCGCTGGTTTCTCGCGGCAAAGGTGCCGGTTTCGATTTACGGTCTCGACATGCTCCAGTTTACCCAGCTGTAAATGGGTACCTGACTTTTGTTCTTGAGTTAGGGAGGTAAAAGGCTAGCGAAGAAGGGAACTGGTCACCCCCACCTCTCGATAGTCTCTAACACTTCACTCCCCTACTGCAGTATCTGATATGGGACCACCTTTACCTTTTCAATCTGGACAAGTCAACCGATACCTGTTGATAGAATTGTGACAAAACGTCTGAACATGCTCTTTTGTGTGATCTCTCACACATTCAGCCCTCCGGCAGTATCCTGTCCTTTTCTTCATTTTTCTCACTCATCGCTATTATTTGGCATAAATCATGCCTTTTCATTCGTTATTTTCACTATTTTGCTCTATGCTGGACATAGCATGGTGAATTCTCTAACACGCCACTCCCCTATGGCAGTATTTGCTACGGGAGTAATGCGTATCTTATTGTTTACCACTCCTCAGACGTATTATCGTAACAATACCCAGTCGTCAGACCAGTCACCCACTTATCGCATAATCCGTCTGACCACCTGTGGAAACGTGTCGGGCAAACATTTGACCCCTTTGGAAAGCTGTTGATCATGTTGACACAAACTTGTATTGTGCGTACGATGAAAGAAGACAACACTGTCTGACCAGACATCTGTCTGGCGGAGGTATGCGGATAAAGGGGATAATTAGATAATCTGTCGGGGCAGACATCTGGGCGGAAGTAATTACGCCAGAAGCACAGGGTCACAATATTGTGATAGACAGAGGTGCGCCGGAAGTCTTACGTAACGATTTGACATCATTGTTGTAAGAGGCCAGGCGTGTATATTAAATTTAATATTTTCAAATACGTGTGGGATGAGTAATGATAAACTTCTCCACCCAGACAGTGCTAGATAGATTTGATTGGTTCGCCAGAAGCTACAATGAATTGATTGGAACATTCAACAGGAAACACAGCTGGGATTTGAAACTCCGGATTGTGAGATATACTGTAAAAATCAGACACAGAACAACACAGACTGCATCGCAGCGTCAAAAAAACACCTCCTACAAGCCAGAGGAAAGAAGAAAGGACTTATCATTTCACAATTATAAGTACCAGATCGAGTATTGCGCAACTTTGGAATTTACCATTAAACCCGCCATTTTAATACAAGACGGGAAACTTGGGAATTTTATCACAAGGAGTCAGAGAGGAATTTATACAAAAGTTTTCCCAGGCTGGATTCATAGAACACCAGCCGCCAGAGGAATTAACTAGTATTTCCCAGACCAAGTCATAAGGGGAATTATACAAACAGTTTTCCCAGGCCAGGAATTTACAGAACCCCAGCCGTCAGAGGAATTAACTTATATTTCCAGACCTAACTGATTCGAACAGCATCTAACTAAAGGGCTGTGTGTCCATTCTAAATCTGTGCCAGGAGAAGGGTGTATTCAGAAAATTTTGGGGTAAGTGTAAACAAATTATTCACTAATGTAAATTGTACAGGTTTCTTGCTAAGTGGTTATATATGAGGCTGGCAACCTCAACATATGAAAACAGTATATTCAAGAATCACTACAGCAAGATCTGATGATTGTTTCTGACTAGTTGGGCGGGAAACCCGACAGCAGAGCGACCCCAGACTTCGACTGGAGCAGTGATGAGTGATGATTACATCACATGTGCATAAAGTGTAACATATTATCTTGTGAGAATTATGTACCTTTTTAATTGTAATTCAGGCAAATCATTATTCATGCACTCTAGACGCAATTTCCTAGTTGACACCCAGAAGGATATTGGTTAATTTTCATCATATTCCCTGAGTTACATTGTGTGCTCGGGAATTTCATTCTTCTGAGAGGTTAACATTGGTGGGTGGAGCACATGAAAATGGGCCTGTTAGTTTGCGGAGAACAAATGTACTCAGCAGAAGGCATTTGTTTCTGTTTATTTATCAAAGTTCGTGGTTTTAAGACAACAGACTTAAGTACTGACGTTCCTACGTCACTAGTGTGAGAGAAGAGTATCACCGCCAACCGCCTACCGTGGACGAATTATGTGGAGAAGTGCCCTCATCATCAAGAAGTGACTGAAACCACAGCTGCAGGACTCATCTGGAGCTAAGTTGTGTGTAACAGGCTACAGCAAAAATACGGACATTATTAACGCCCTACCTAAACCTCAGTGAAGAAACCTTAATTTCAAGGTTCACCCAATTTTCCATATTTATTTTCCCATGTTAAAGACTAATTGACTATTAAATTTGTTGTATGTTATTTTAAGCTAAACAATAATAGTTGATTCAGTTTATATGTACGAAAGCAAACGTAAGAGCCAGTTTTCGTGATACATACACACACATATACTCATATAAATAAATAAATATATAAATATATATAAATATATATAAATATATATATAAGTATATAAATATATATATAAATATATATATAAATATATATACTTATATATATATTTATATATATTTATATATATTTATATATAAAATATATATATATAAAAAATATAAATATATATAATATATATAAATATAAAAATATATATATATATATATATATATATATATATATATATATATATATATATATATATATATGCTGAAATCTAATTAAATATGCATGTTCTGCCCCAAATTTACACTCCACTTAAGTGAGCAAACACTACCAAAAGTAAAAAAAAAAATTAGCGTAGAGTAAAGTCCCTTGATAATAGAGCAGACGACAATTTCTAATGCTAGTGGCAGAAAATGGACACAAAGTCAAAGTGTATGTTAATTTCACAGCTTTGGAATGAAGGAAATCAAACATGTTCCATCATTTCTAAAACCTTGAACATTCCTGAGCGGACTGTCTACAGAGTTGTGAGTAAATTAAAAGCAGGTAATGGAATCGAGCGAAAAGAAGGTAGTGGGGGGTCAAGAATTTTGGACACAAAGGACCATCGGCGTCTCGCCCAAATCGTTCGGGCTGGGCCAATGAAGAGTGTAGAAAACATACGGCAGCGCATGATCGATTTGGGAAACCCAGAGGTATCTAATGCTACTGTCAACCGGGAGCTACACAGGATGAATTACACAAAAAAGCGGGTAATTTCGTCACCATTTCTCACAGAGACTCACAAACAGATGCACTTGAACTGGTGCCACGAACACCAAAATTTGTCATGGGACAATGTGATTTTTTCAGATGAATGTTCTGTTTGGTCTTATCCTGCTCAAATAAATATTTGGATGAAAGACTCTGTAACGCCTGTGTACCAGCGACCGAAACATACCCATAAATTCCATCTTTGGGGAGGGGTGGCAGCAAGAGGTGCCACCCCACTGTGTGTTTTCACAGGAATTCTCACGAAAGAAAGGTACATCGACATACTAGAGGGACACCTTCTGCCATTTATGCAGGTCATGTACCCCGATGGGTGCACATTTCAAATGACAATGACCCAAAGCATACAGCTCATACCACCAAAGCATGTCTGCAAGAGAAGAATGTGATAGTGCTGAAGTGGCCCAGCATAGTCCCGACCTAAACCCAATTGAAAACGTTTGGGCACTACTCAAGAATCATTTAAAAAAGAGTGGACTCAGAGACGTTGAACAATTGAAGAAGGTAGCTGAAAAATACTGGGACAGTCTGACTCACAATTACCTACAAACACTTGCGGGAAGTATGCCTCGCCGCATCCAGGCTTGCCTTGCTGGAGAAGGCAACATTATATTGTACTGAAACCACTGTTAATAGATAGGGGAGATATCAATCTTCCTCTGGACATACAGTTTTTATTATTATTTGCTTCTATGAGTGTGCTGCGTTGCGAAAATATGACTGCCATTTTTTTTGCAAAGTACTGTATATATATATATATGGGCAAACGTTAGAAGAAGTTAACACCTTTAAATATCTCGGGTCCACTATATGTAGTGATGGAAGATCAAATAAAGAAATCAAGACAAGACTTGAGATGGCCTCAGCTGCCATGACAAGGTTGAATGTGATCTGGAAAAGTAACATCAGTTTTCCTGTGAAGATCAAATTATACAAATCACTTGTATTATCTATTCTCTTGTATGGGTGTGAGGGCTGGACACTCACTGCAGATACGGAGCGAAGGATTCAGGCTTTCGAGCATAAATGTTACAGAAGAATTTTGCGCATTTGCTATAAAGAGCACAAAACAAATGTCTATGTTAGAGAGAAGATAAACACCTATGCAGGCCATCAAGAACCACTTTTGTCAATAGTGAAACGTCGAAAGCTTGCCTGGTTTGGGCATGTAACTCGTCATGACTCCCTTTCGAAAACGATCCTCCAGGGAACAGTCAAAGGTAAACGGAGAAGAGGAAGGCAAAGAAAATCCTGGGCTGATAACATCAAAGAATGGGCAGGACACGGTTTCTCCACACTTGTACGCATTGCTGAGAATAGAGAGCAGTGGAGGACCCTGTCTGCTGATGCTTCCACCATGTCACCCCTACGACCCATGACGGGTTATGGGTTGAGATGAGATGATGATATATATATATTACTTATAAGAGGGCATTCGTTGGATTACTCCAACTGGGGGCTTGAACGGGCCAGAACCATTGCATAAACCCTTCACAAAAGACGACGGGCCAGATAATAAGTTAACAAATTTGCTCAGCCCTTAAGCAGCGTTTGTTCTTGACTTCTGGGAATATCTTGTGAAGGCTCCCCTACGGTAGAAGCGCCATTCATCTTCTATCTACATCTTTGCCAAGAATAATCTTGCGCGAAGATAGATACCTTGGACGACCTACTTTTAGATACGCGTGCGTTGTGACCATTAGTAGACTACTACTGCAAAGCAAGGTGGAGGCAATCCCGTGACAATTGGGCGACTCGAGCTGGGATATTGAACTCGGACACGCATTTGTGATAAATCAAAAGTGCGGACCTCGTTTTTATTATAGTACTACGGTCTATTTATTTCCCTAGAATACTGACACAAATGTTAGATTTACTGAATGAGTATGGTTAGTTATTAGTTTAGATAGATCGCCTCATACGTCTTGCAATAAATAAATAAATAAGGTGAAATATTTTAATAGTAAAGTTAATTGATAAAATAA
>JAMPIV010006548.1:107500-115000 GCA_024509875.1 Oreohelix idahoensis
GCTCAAGATGCGTCTAACTAAGAACTCGGGAAATACTGGAAAATCAATAGTCCTGTTATACATTTTAAATGAAATATATAAATGCACAGTGAAACAAAAATAGGACAATCGAAGTAAGCTAGTTGAGGGAAGGTGTGGACATAACAAAAGGATAATGCTGATATTTCAGCCAGTCAAGAGTACCAGGTGAAAGGGGACAGACCACTGTTCATCGACGATTGATCGAATGACGACTGTCTAAACCAGTGATTCCCAAACTTTTTTCTCTGGGTCACATTTTCGGAATGAAAATTTCCTCGTGCCACACCGAGTTGTTTTATTGATTAGAAATACCTTCAAAGACAAAAAAATAAACTCCTCATAACATAGAACACAACTACTTTATAATATGGTTATGGGACATCCAGAAAGAATAAGACAAAACAGCTACATAAATCAATCAATACCCTTTAGCTCCCCAAGGAGCATAGGCCTTCAACAAACACATGCCAAGTCTTCCTATCCCGTGCCATCCGCTCGTTCTTTCCATATTTTCCTCATCATTTTCACCTATGTATCCAGTTCTCTTCTCCATGTGTTTTTTGGTCTACCTCTGCCTCTCTTTCCCTGTGGATTCCAGAACAAGGACTGCCTTGTAATGCTATCAACAAGTTTCCTCAATATGTGTCCTATCCATCGCCAGCGTCTTCTTCTCAACTCTTGTTCCACTGGCACTTGTCTGGTTCTTGTTATCAATTCCACATTTGTGACTTTGTCATACCATTTCAGTCCTTCTATTCTACGCAAGCACCCGTTTATAAAAGTCTGTAGCTTTATGGTTGTTGTTTTTGTTGTTCTCCATGTCTCAGAGCCATGCAATAGGACTGACTTCACATTTGAGTTAAAGATTCTTATTTTCGTGTTGGACATTTATTACCAGCTACATAAAAGCATGATTAATTCACAAAATATACAAATTCAATGAGAGGTGTGAGCTTATTTTTGTCTGGTAATCTCATTTATATTCGGTCTTAGTTGAGACAAACAAACTCTCATCTCCTCATCAACACAAAGAAGCCTTTCTCTTTTCGGGTCTTTGATATGTTTAAGAGCTGAAAATCCCTGTTCACAACAATATGGAATGGAGAGCTATATCTATTTGATATACAATAAATTATTTTACTGAATAAAATCTGAAAAATTCTGGAAAATTATATGGGTTTCTATACATATATTTCCCATATTATATCACAGGTAACAAAATAAATAAGAAAATGACCGTCATATTTATTTTTGGCATATGATTTTTAAACAAATCTCTCTAAATCCTTGATTGTCTTTGAATATTCCGGACACACTGCTATCCTCTTGCGCCATACCAGTGTGGCGCGCAACACCGTTTGGGAACCACTGGACTAAACAGTTTTTAAAGGGTGGCACATTTTAGCAAACCTGCGGAATTTACCAACTAATTGTGCGGGTTATATTACCAGTTGTGTATTTTGAAGAAAAAATAAATCAAAGCTTCTAGAAATATCTTGTGGTTCCTAGCCAGACAACTTGTTCAGTGCCGATTTTTCAATGGTATGACTGGTCCGATGCCGATTCTTTAATGATACGAATGGTGTTTTTGTGACGAATTGTCCAATGGTAATGTTCGAATTTTCTTTTAGTATACAAAACGGGGGTATTCCTCGCATTATTTAGTTTTGTAAACTGAAGAGCGTCTGGCCTCTCGTGGCTAAGGTAGAGGCCCTTGATGTATAGAGAGTTACGCCAACTAAAATTTGGCCGCCATTTTCGGCTGTACCCGTATTGCAGGAAAATGAACCCAATCGCGAGTTTCAGACCCAATTTGCATTTTCGTTTAGGTTAACTAATAATTTGAAATAAAATTAGATGCAAATACAGTAGCACATTTTTGTACTATTCTTTGTATGTCAACTAACAAAACAAAAAGAAGAAAACTAGCTTACTTACCGGTGTGTTGAATAGAATAAGTAGCGTGAATTTTTAACACATACTCCGTTAAATTTTATATCCCTATAGATCTTGGGGCACTAGGCTAAGGTATCGGGTTGGAAACACGGTGGCATCGTGCAATTTTGTGATTGGTGAAACGCAAACTTATCAAGTAGTACGATTGGTCAGTTTCGACTGGCCTAATGGGTACGGTTTCTTCTTCCCTACTTCACACACGATCTTCTGTGAACCATGCACAGAATTATCCTAGTGTATTTCCTGTCCACTTGTTCCTCATTCGCTCAATGCTTGAAAATAAAGTCCGTTCGTTCGTTGAAAAAAAAAAATGGCGCGAGTCAACGCACATTATGGTGTACAAGAAATAAAATAAGCGAGAGAACTATGTATATAAAATAGAAGTTTATCTTTCGTCGTTATCACAAACAATAAAACGTTGCAATATATATATATATATATATATATATATATAATATATATAATATATATATATATATATATATATATATATATATATATATATATATATATATATATATATATATATATATATATATATATATATATATATATATATATATATATATATATATATATAGTGTTTTATTTTTAAACTCCGGCGTCTTTCTCGTTCTACCAGCTTCAAGGTAATCAATAACGATAAAAGCTGAGCTGAGAAGAGCGGTATCAAAGAAACATTATGATAGAAGAACTGATTCTTCTTCTTCCCTTGTTATCATATTACCACATCTTTTTCTCTTGTAAGGCGGGCGGTCTGTATCAAGTTTCGTTCATTGTCATACAGCTTCTTCCTCAAGCTTCTCTCATGGAGCCAGTATTCTTGGAGGATATGTTCTAATGTTTGCTTGTCTTCCACGCATAAACATATATGTGGCTGTCTGATTTTTAATGTGTGCAGCGTATTTAATTTGGGCCGCAGTTTAACCTGGGCTGCAATACCTGCACCAATCGCTCTAACAAACATTCATGTTCGGGTTGCATTCCTTAGCCTTTGTCTCCCCCCAAACTACCTAAAAGGCAGCAGGTGTTTTAAAATCAGAGTTTTCCTTGTCCTTGGTGGGCTACCAGTCAAGGTTTACGAGTTCCATCTACCTACGGCTTTCTGCTCACAGGGTGCCAGAAACTCACCATAGTCCCTTCTCATGTTAATCATAACAGTCTGGCTACGATAAGGCCAAGAGTTTAGCTTCGGTTGCCAGAAGCTATTTGAGTCGCACGCCTTGGGAGCATGTAAAGGGAGTTTATACGTCATCCCAAACTCCACATCCAGGCATGCCAGCCTTAGGGACCAAGGGACTGATTAACGCCTTTACCGGAATACGTCCTCGAGAGTAAGGCGTATTTACACGTGGACACTTGATAAGAGATGAAAAACAAAGAACTATCACTCTGATCACCTGAAGTTACTGTACGGAATTATAATTTCCCTTTGTGCCCCTTAGAGAGTATGAAACTACCACTATATCTGGTCCACTTAAAGCAAGCCTACACCAATCATGCTTTGGCAGAAGTGGTTTCTGTAGCAATTTGTGTTACACGATGAGGTTGCCAGCCCCCCTCTCCCCCCATGCACAACCTTATACCAGCGTATGACCTGATACGCTATGCGCTTGTTTAATCATCTTATGCTCACGATTGGCAGGAGTGAGTGAAACATGATGTTATTGGGTGTTGGAGGACGAGAGGAGAGTTGAAAACTAATATAGACCGTCTGTACAGTGTTAACCTGAGACGCCATATCGCATTTCATCAGGATTAAGAAAATAACTACAGGGTAATTTTACAGAACCGGGAAATAGAATACTTCTATTTTTAATAATTTCTTTGCACTTCTAAACATATAAATTTTCATTAGACATGAACTGTTGTATTAATTTTAAAAAAATACTTCCCTAAATTCTCCTGTTATTTTTTAACGATTATTTCAAAATGTATTTGGCCAAATTAATTGTTTCAAATGCTAGCTTAAAAATGCATTTGGAAAACATTACTTACTTACTAAGTCGTTCCTCTTCTACCGTGAGGTGTAGAGATTTGGAAGATAGAGCGCCATACTATTCTATCGGCTGCCTTCCTCCTGGCCTGGTTCCATTCTAGTCCTCGGTCCTTCAGAGATTGTCTAATGTTGTCCTCCCAGCGGACTGTAGTAAAATACATCTGCGTGACACTCCGCTCAAATTTCCCCGCTTGAAAATTAACTAGCGTACTCCTAAAATCTATTAATAACTACCGCATTTGAAATTTGTCTCAAGGCCACCGTAAAATCACCGCCAACAATTTGACTAAAGAATTTGAATTTTTCTACTACACCAAGTTAAAAAGGTTACTACCCCCAAACACACCCCCCCCCCCTAATATTTATTAACGAACGTCGTAAAAATAAACAACCAATCGGATTGTTACCTCGTTGTATAGTGACGATCAAAATTTAGGTTGGAGTGAGAAAAATGCCTAATATGTGTTTTTAACAAAAATTAAATAATTTATTCCTCAAAAACTAAAGAGAATTAAAAGGAAAGAGATATCTGGAATTGTAGCGCTGATATTGATTAACATAATACCATAAAGATTTCCCATTAAAAAAACTATCTTGACGTAAAACATTTATTTTATTAATATTTTCAGTTGGGAAAAAGCACAATTAATTACTTAAAAATTGCACAGATGACAACGGGGAGAAATAAATAAAGGAAACCTATAGGGGTAGAAAGAGGACAGCTGGCCGTTTAATAATCAATTTTGATATTAAAAATCTGTCCATAAATAATTGAGATATATAATATATAAATAAAATCAGACGAGCGAACACACTGAACAACGCTCAATGTTTATGGTCCAAAATTAGTTGTTTTTTTTTTGACGCGTCTTTAGATTGGCTGGTTGGAATTGATAACTTTTAACCCTGCTTGAATAAGTCCGCCATTTGAGAAAAAACTTCAACACTGACAGGTTGAGAGCAGATGCAAAGCGTTGGTGACAAATGCCTTTGCTGTCTGGACGACACAGCGGTCTGAAATTGAGCCATTGACTGCTAGTCAATCCTGTGATTGTGTAATTATTCTTTACTTGCAGTAAGATAAATAAGTATTAGTATTTCATTAACATGTAACTGGCCACAGATTGTGCGCCATAAATTGATTCAATACTGCCTATTGGGGGAGAAATTGGGGTCACAACAACCCAAGTAGGAATGTGCCTAAAGCAGATTTATTTGGAAAGTGAAATAAAATGTGTAAAAATGTTTGAATATTGCCATAAAATCTTACGACTGTAAGTCCAGAGGCCACTAGCAATCTTCTGCAGTGCCACAGTGTTCTAATGATACATGAAAACATACCTAGGATGTTTGAACAAAAGATTTAACAGGTCACAAGAAGAAAATTGTATACCCCAGCTGATTTTAGGGAAGACAATCAATGCATAAGGTGACAGGGGCGTTGCAGCCATATAAGAAGAAGAATGTAAACACAGGACGGAGTGAAGTCAAAGAAAATAGGGTCTGGTGCAAATGGTTTGCACACGTGACTGAGCACAGGTAATCTTAGTATTGATTAGGTGTGGAATTGTTATAGCCAGCATATAAAAGGGAGGGAATATCCTTCTTTTTCAGGGTTATATTGCCTAGTACTTAGTGGTGGCAGGAAACCTGGGGCAGGCAGACCCTGTGTATATTGAAGCCTCAGAAGAGCTGCCTGCTGCATCTGTGTTCAGAAGACAACTATTGTGTGGACCTTGAAGAGTCTACAGGCATCCACTTCAGACAGTCTGTCAGGTCAAGTCCCTTTACATGGGCATATGAGATCTCATCTTAACAATTTCCACAACCAAAATAGAAATCCCTGTGGCCGTGATGATACTAACAGACCCTCCCATAATTGACTATGTGTTATAGAAAGTATTAAATCAGACTGTGGGATACACATCCAGTGACACTTTAATATACCAGTTATGGACAAAGGGTCCTCTTTATTTATTTATATGTTGTAAATAAAATTTTATTAATTTGAAAACATTCCTGTCCCAAAAGAATTGAGGTACAGGAAAATAAAAATTGTAATATATTACTATAACTTTACCAACAGTCTTACTTACTTCTTTTTTATTGAGTTAAAGTTATGTTTTGACATTGTTCATACATCACCATAGATACATTACCCTAGACACTTGCCACACAACATCACAGAGATTTTACACAGAGTGAGATCTTAGAGAGGTAGCGGATAGGGACCCTGACATCATCATCATCAATTAGACTCAGGGAACTTACACAGCTGGACCTCACTTTGTTTACCCTTAGTGTAGTAACATCAATAACCTCTCATAATACCACACGGACTCTGGGTCGTCCTGGAGGTCTGGATCCCTGGCTCTTAGCCTTCCCATACCTGCCGTGGCAGCCGATCTTCTCCCATTCTGCAGACATGGCCAAACTATCTTAGTTGGCATTTGGAAAACCACTCTTTTTTAAATGTATTTCTTGTTTCCCCTTGAAATTTGGGAAAATTTCATAGCCTCTCTCTCTTCCTCTCACGCTCACGCAAGCGCACGCACACACACACACACGCATCATCATCATAAGTTTCCTTAGCGCCCCTTACAGAGCATGAAGCCAGTGGCGTCACTAGGGTTGGTGTCACCCAGTGCGGTAACTCATGGTGTCACCCCCATGGACCTCTTCCCGTACCAGACCATACAGAATCCTTAGTAATGTTTTTTGTACTAAAGTTACTCGTAAATTGTAATTCCCGTATATCACTGAATGTAATGGCAATTGTAGTGACATAAACCACTAGCAAAATTAAAATTACACCTTTAAATTACAATATCATACGCACAGCCTAAATGTATTTACATTGACATAGTTTCACGTGGTTCAAGTGAAAATTCGGTAAGAAAACAATAGAATTGGGTAATAATGACAGTTGTGACCGCTCCGCATGCGCATTGAAGGTTCAAGAGTATATTAGTATAGAGTTTTAGTACATGTAAGCTGGGCTTACGAAAAATGTTTTTGTGGTTATAACTAATTACAGGGATATTTTTATAAAAAAATAATTAATTTCTGCTGAAACACTGCACACACATTTTATAGACAGTCATTTTGGTGTCACCCCCTTTGATCGTGTCACCCGGTGCAGTCTGCACCCCCCTAGTGACGCCACTGCATGATGCCAACATTGCCGCCTGTCCCTCTACAGAAAGCCTGCACCAAGCAGTCGCACACTCTTGCAGCAGTGGTATCTGAGGCAGTTTGTTTGACATGATGAGGTAGCCAGCCACATGCCCAACCTCATATTAATTGCCTTGTACGACATACCTAAAGGTGCAGCAGACATATTCTTTCTTTGTCTCTTCAGCAACCCATGGGGCCTACTTGGGGCCTTACACACACATATACACAGAGCCGGCCTCCCGGGGATTTTTCAAGGTGGTGCAAAGTCTTGTGATGCCTCAAAGTCGTTGTAGTAGTAGTATTAGTAGTATTAGTAGTAGTAACAGTAGTAGCAGTAGTAGTAGCAG
>JAMPIV010006548.1:117500-150433 GCA_024509875.1 Oreohelix idahoensis
CTAAAGTATATTGCAGCATAAATACCAATGAAGTTATTGCATATGTTCCCCCAAAACAATTTCATACAGTATAACCCAGTATTGGCGGAGAAGGGAAAACGGCACGACAACCAGCTAAAGCGGTGTTCGTGAGTCGGTCCCGCAGTGTTTCTCAAACTTGAGAATCTCGTATTTCAGCCTGGGACCTCAAGACGCAGCAATAGAGACCGCAGTCAGCGACTCATAGCTTGACTGCCT
This sequence comes from Oreohelix idahoensis, assembly GCA_024509875.1. NCBI lineage: Eukaryota > Metazoa > Mollusca > Gastropoda > Stylommatophora > Oreohelicidae > Oreohelix > Oreohelix idahoensis. Next base: position 117,738 of record JAMPIV010006548.1, read on the forward strand.
GCGTCAGGACCAGCAAACCAGAGCTGGTCAAGACCGCACTCCACCTCCACGTGGTGGTCCTGGAAACAGTCTGCAGCTGTGCAGTCTGGCTGAGCGAGTGTGGATCGAAATGGGAAGGCAAACCCGGTCCTAAAAAATGCTGTGCAGAAGTCGGATGTTTCGACCGAAAGGTGCAGATATCACAGCTTAGGCGTAAACAGACACAACGCAGCCACCGTCCTTTTTAGGACGAACGAAGAAGAAGAAGATATTTCAGCCTCTTCAATGGACAACCCAGCCAAGCAGGCAGAACTGCCAGGTACAGCAATCCCTTGTGCGAAGAGTATTGATGTAGACCTCCCTTTCGTCATGACTCTCTTTCGAAAACGATCCTCCAGGGAACAGTCGAAGGTAAACGGAGAAGAGGAAGGCAAAGAAAATCCTGGGCTAACATCAACGAATGGAAAGGCACGGTTTTTCCACACTTGTACGCATTGATGAGGATAGAGAGCAGTTGAGGGCCCTGTCTGCTGATGCTTCCACCATGACACCACTACGACCCATGACGGGTTACGGGTTGAGATGATGATGATGATGATGATTGATGTAGAATTAGATCTGAGCCATTGTTTTGGTTTAGCTTTGGTTTTTAAGGACTATCTTCATTGCACACGAACAACTCCATCAGTGCTCCGATCTCCTCCCTTAGATCACACAAGGCGAATCTCAGCATAGTGCACGAACTCCGTAGCACCTGCGAGAATCCCAATATGTGTATATAGGAATCACACACTCTGTAAATATTTTTGTGTTGGGTAGATTTCTAATTTTTACATTTTTGCCAGGGCAGCGGCCTGGTGGCCTATTATTTACTCGTACGATTTCCAACTGCCGTGGGATTTTTAAAGTGTGCTACTATTTTTTGCCCTTATCCTAAAAGGCTAGAGACAACCGATCCCACTGCCCAGGAGACCAGGGGGCGGGGGGGGGGGGGGGGGGGGGGAATTGACATCATTAGAAACACTGGTTCTGAAAAAAAAATATCCACAAATTATATTCCCTCTACTGGGAATTGAACCCGGTACCTTTAGAATTCGAAGCGGATGCCATACTTCTTAGCCACTCTGACCCCCACCATTGTTTTATAATAATCTTATAACATTTTTACACTTTTCATGTGTCAAATAAGTGTAATAATATCCAAAATAAATGCATTTATTTTACCAATCTGTTGTAGTCACTTGATCTGCATTACACGCTTGGAGGCATCCTTATATGACCACCAGCTATGCACAGTGCTACAATATACATATGTGGAAGTGAACCTCTGTCTGTGATGCTCATTACATTCTGACTCTTGAAATCATCCACACTTCCAGGGATTCCCTCTGTGGTGAAACTTGTTGAGAACCTAGCATTGCACATTAAGCTTGGAGATGTCACTTGAGCCCCAGGCGTAATTCTTTGACTTGGTTGACTGCATGCAGAAGGATCTAACCGCGGACCCAGTGATAGGCAGGGGAAGCTGAGAAGTGACTCTGTCCAGGACGTGACAATTCCTTGGGAGAGTCCAGAACCAGAGTACAGTATTTTAGCTCTGCATAGTTGGAGAGCCCCCAAGGATGGTGGGAAATGCACAGTCTGCAAGCATTTCTTACTCCTAGCCTGGGACCAGATGTGACGATCCTCTAAATGCAAGCTCATGACTTCAACTCAACACGTGTCGGAATGGCAGAAAAGCCACAGGAAAAGCCTAGCTCTACAGTTTAGATAATACCATGGAGTCTTCAACTTGGTATTGGCTGCTAAAGAGCGAGAAGCTGAGCAGCCCTAGTTAAACAACAACAACAACAACAACAACAACAACAACAACAACAACAACAACAACAACAACAACAACAACAACAACAACAACAACAACAACAACAAATACAACAACAACAACAACAATCTGCATTACATTTTATTTTATTTACATTAATAACAGCACATAAAAAACGTGCATACATGACGTTCTATCCGAGCCTGGAACCTAACCCATCATTTCCTACAGCTCCTTCAGCTCCGTTCACGCGAATTTTATGTATGCGAAGCTTCTGAAGAACCGAACTCTGGTGCACATCGGGGGCTGTGGGTACTCAGTGCAACTGGTGGCAGTAATTTTGGCGTTACATATTTTCTGACGCACATTACTGACGTTTTGTAGTTACTGACTGAAAGTCAAGCATAACTTACTGAAATTCAGCGTGATTCAGTTAAAAACAGGTAAAGGCAGTACAATAGCAGAACTGCCGTAGGAGAGTGGAGCGTTAGACCATACATGTCTCAGCCTTATGGGGTAAAGTGACCAGTTCGCTTCCTCGCTGACTTTGGCTAAACAAACTCAAAAGCAGAGTCAAGTAGCCATGTACAGCTAAGTAGACTGGAGCATGGCGCTACGAGGTTTCGAACCCCAAACCCGGTAACTTTGCCGCGAGAAGCAAAAGCTCTTACCACTTTGCCAATCGGATTAAGTAATGAAGGAGAAATATAATGACATTAATATTCTTGCTATTCTTCACTTACTTGGCCTAGTCACTACGTAGACATTCGCCCGCTTTCTGCAACAATTTTAGCAATGTTTCATAGTACAACCCTTTGTGAGCAACTTTCCCCAGTGGCGTAACTACCGTGTAAGTAGCCGGGATGGGGGGGGGGGCATATTAAATGGGGCCCTACTAATATAATGGGATCAACAATTATAATCAGTATACGCTAAATTTCTATCAAAAATGTAACTTCTTACTTCATCATCATAATGATCCTTCAGCTCTCCAAGGACCATAAACCTTCAACAGTGTTGTGCCAGTTCCTCCTATCCTACGCCACCCGCTCAAAATCGTTCCATGTTCACTTAATCCTTTCCATTTCTGCTTCCAGTAATTGGGACATGCCATATAATGTTTCAACACACGAACAGAGGAGACTAACAGGATATATAAAGGCAAGGATCCCTTGTGACCATTATTTTCCGGTGCTTACTCGGTGCTAATGCCCCCGGAACGTGCACAGTCCACCCAGGTGGTAGTTATGCCACTGGCTCCCTCACCTCCCGCCATTTCTAAAGATTATTAAAACTGCGCACAGATCAAACCTGACAGCCAAACATTTGTCATGAGTGCTGAAACTGCATCCTCATAAAAACATCAACCTGACAATGATAAACTATGTTTCGCATATAAGATGTCAAATCTCTAGACAACAAAACTCGGGTTTACGAACTATTTGAGATGAAGTATCCATTTTTCATTTCATATTTGTTTTCACTGGTCTTCAGTATTATTTGTGTTTGTATTTTTAAAAAAAAAGTTTTCTTAGCAAATTTAACCCGAGTTACAAGAAAACAATATATTTTTATTTAAACAAAAAAAAATAAAATAAAATAAAAACACAGCGAAGGTGATGTATACTCCTCAACCTATGCTACAGTCTTGACGTATTGTCTCATAACTTGTGTCGATCTCTTGTCCGCTCTGGCAGTATTTAGCTACCTTTCTTGTGCATACTGAATTACGTGGATTATCCAATTGTTGGCACATACTAGTTCCGTACCTTCCTATAGGTAACTGGTATTTTCGAGTCATTGTTTGCACTTCTTCCTGTAATAATTCATCATGTCTGTTTACCTATTCATCCCTGCTGAAAGAGTAGACGGGTGATGCAATCTTTGCCGACAGTCACGTTGGCAAAATTCTCGTGTACCAGACATTGGGCACCGGATTCACACGGAAATAGCCAAGCGCGCTTGCTTATCGCTGATATGGCTAGTCTGACCTTCTATAGTCCGTTCAGAAATTCGTGCCTTAAGAAAGCGTCAATTTTCTCCAAAACTGTTTGTTGTATGGACATGAATTTTTGCATGCAGTCTTAGATTTTCCATGCAGTTATTAATATATTTTTTGCCCTTACAAAACTCATGTCATGTTCGAATTTTCTTCTTTACGTTAGATAAAAAACTCTTACTGTTGTCTGGGTTAATTTTTAGTAGTTTTACAGGAAAGTTACAAGATCCGTTCAAAAATATTTTTTGTTTGTTTGAATTAGTTACTCGCGACTGTGTACAATAGGTGCGCACTCGTGTGGACATGTAGTCACTACACTAATTAAAAAAAAAAATATTTTTGAACGGATCTTGTAACTTTCCTGTAAAACTACTAAAAATTAACCCAGGCAACAGTAAGAGTTTTTTATATAACGTAAAGAAGAAAATTCGAACATGACATGAGTTTTGTAAGGGCAAAAAATATATTAATAACTGCATGGAAAATCTAAGACTGCATGCAAAAATTCATGTCCATACAACAAACAGTTTTGGAGAAAATTGACGCTTTCTGTGGGCACGAATTTCCGAACGGACTATAATTACTTTCGTGAAGAGTCACAGCTCAGATGGTCAAACGAGGGTCGGTGTTTGCACAAGTACGGGGAGATAAATTATCCGTCTGCGGACATATTACAGACATGCACCTGAAAGACGGAATGTTGTAATAGTTTCCGGACAGAATTGTTACTAAGACATTATTTGTTGTAATGTAGGGAGTTGTAGCGGCAATCATTACCACAATCGACGGATTTAACAATTCCATATTTGGAAAGTGACCTTTTAAATAACACGCAGAATTTTCCTATGAGAACATTTTTTTAATAAACCCCATCATCACACGCTTGATTGAAACTATTGGCCGGCATTCGAGATGTAAACATAACAACATTTCATCTCCAGTTTCTTCAATTTGGCTTGCATTTAAAGGATCGTCACATCTGGTCTCAAGCTAGGAGTAAGAAGTGCGTGGCATACTGTGCATTCCCCACCATCCAAGGTGGCTCTCCAACTACGCAGAGCTAAAATACTGTACTCTAGTTCTGGGCTCTCCCAAGGAATTGTCACGTCCTGCACAGAGCCACTTCTCAGCTTCCCCTGCCTATCATTGGGTCCACAGTAAGATTCTCCTGCATGCAGTCAACGAAGTCAAAGAAGTACGCCTGGGGCTCAAGTGACATCTCCAAGTGTGGTAAAGTGGGATTTTATAAATATCTATAGGGGACTTAGTGTACTGACTGAGATCAGCTGTGAAGGTATCTGTATCTAATAGGTGTAGTGTTTTACAGATAACCTTACTTGCTGCCACATATGTATACCTCAGTCAGAATTATTCTGGAATATTGTGATGACTACGTTATATGTCTAGGGTATGTATATGATGAAGTGTAAGTCACAACAACAACAGACAGATAAACAAGTTAATTTATTTCACAGCACTTTACAACACTGTGACACTCACACACATGTAACACTCTATAAGACTATCTTAAACGAGTCAGTTTGAAAAGTCAAATATATATATATGTATTAATTTCTTTACATAGAGATATCCTGATTCAACTACACAGTGAACCAGGAATCACAATCAATATTCTTACAAGTAGTATGTACACAGTTTATCAATTTAATTTTGTTATTGACATATTTTATTATTCTTATCTTATGTGTGTAAGTGTGAAGTAGTAATATGAGTTAATACTGGTTTTGTTTTTCAAGCTAGAGTGTTGTTTGTCATCATGACTTCAAGTGTCTTATCATTGGGAAAAGTTCACAGTTCCTGTCAATTTAAACAGTTTATATTCCCTCTTTATTTACTGTCAATTTTAGAGGGGGGGGGGGGGGGGCACATAATGTTGAGCTCCATGGCCACACTTTCTTAACTTTCGTGATGACTGCAGTAAAAGACTCCTCTGCTCGATTACTTCAATGAGTTCTGGAGCCACCTCACTGGTCGATATCTGGACCCAGTAGTATGCTGTCAGCCTCAGGATTCAGTAACTCAGGCCAAATGCTGCCTCAATGACTTTTGACCACCGTCCCTGAAACAAGAAGGTTGTACCTCCTATTTCAAAACTAAGTCATAATCCATTTCCACAATGAGCACAATACATAACAAACACTTGTGTTCAGTGCTGTAGGCCACTGCTAGCTTCATCTGAAACAAATTACACCAGTATACTCCTTCCTAATGGTTACTACGCCTCTGCCATTCCAGCATTATTTCTTCCTAGTCCATAAGATAGGTGTCAGTGTACTGTTTGGCAATCCCATGCAGTTTTACTTTTTTCCGACACCTCCTATTCAGGTTGGAGCAATATTTAGGCTTTTCTCAAGTTGGCCACTGAACTACACACATATATATAGACATAAATCATCAATTCACATTCAATTTTCATTAAAAAGATATCAAATATTTCAGCTTACCACAATTCAATGGAAATAATAAACAGTTTCGTTGACTGGCAATGAATAGGCACACATTCCGATCTGCCTCTTGTCCCAGGCTTTTATTTTAGAAAAAATTATGCACTGGTGCTCAACGCACTGTTCTTAGTAGGTTTATTACAAGATGTGGCAAGGAACAGACGCTCTGAACTGACTATATTGGCAGATCTAACCAATCATGCCATGTCTACACATCTTTTCAAAAAAGTACCCCTTCTATTCGTTTCCCATAACAACAGAAAACTAGTATTTGCAGTCCAACTAATCGTGTTTAGTCTTACATCTCATTCCCGCCAATCAAATAGGAGTTAACATGGTAGGCTATTTCCGTAACATAATGTTTTTCAAACACGTTATAAAAAAAATTTTATGAGCAGAAATGATTTTATGCTGTCAGGCACCCCCACTATTGTATTTTGGCCATAATTATTTTATTAACAGACTAAAGGCGTAACACATAACATATTCTTGGCTAGCAAGTTCTGCCGTACAATAATATATAAGTTAAAGCGAGCTACATGGTGGCGTTCAAAATATGTGTTTTCCAAAGATAGTCGTATATTTGTTTTTTACCACGCGTTCACTTCTATGTCATAGGGTGTCTTCTGTACTTTCAGGAGCTTAGATGTAAATCAGTAGAATTTCAGGTTTCCTAATAAGCATTTTTCATGTTTTAAAACCTGATTCTTGTAGTAGTTGTAGTGTTTTTCTCACACTGTTTATTTGAAAAAAAGTTAGTGCTGGCCTTACACGTGGGATTGGCGTTACTATTAATCGCGCGACGCGTGTAGTGGTGCATGCTTCCTGCCTTCAGTCGTCCCTCTCTCTCTCTCCTACTTTCATCTGTCTTTTAGTTACGCCGTGTATAAAATGGAATGAATGAAATATTAAATCTAGGTCATTGATCAGCTTGCGTATCTCAAGGTTTTTCTTAGAAAGGCAGTACACGTTTCATTGAAGAAAGCGTGTAGTGATACAGTAGGCTTTTACTATCAACGTGAAAGCGTTACAATTTGCAGACGAAGTAGAAAACAAGGGGGATTTCGAGTACAGTCATTGTGACAGCACTGTTCTTTACCATTCTTCTTTCCTTTTATTAAATTTATTTGTTAGGCTTTGCATTTACGTTTTAATTTATATATGTGGATTAGAATTTCTCACGACACCAAGCTTAGTTTGCAATGCTGGGTTCTCAACAAGTTTCACTACAGGAAGAATTTTGTGCAGTAGAAAAGGGACATTAGATATTCTTCGAAAATTAGTGATCGTGTAGGAGTTGACATGTGTAAGAAGTACAGAGACATCTTTGTGAAAAGAACTAGCTTACAAACTAATAAAAGAATACTCCAGAGTCGTAGCCTAGTTCACAATGAACATTCAGATGCAGCTAGGTACGATTTGATGCAGCTAGATGAAGCTAGAGAAATTTTTTGTTGAATCACGACCAGTGAAAAAGGACACAGAGAGAGAGAGAGATAGATAGAGAGAGAGAGAGAGAGAGAGAGAGAGAGAGAGAGAGAGATGTACGTTCTATTCAGCAGCTTATCTGTAAATAATTTCATCCAAGGAACTTAAAGTTCGAAAACACCATTGGTCTTAGAGTACGTAAACCACGTGCACGTTCGTTCGTTTGAAAGTGAAGACAACGTATATCTATTAAGCGATCTGAAGGAAAAGAGAACTTGGCTGACTAACGGGACGGCACAGACCGTCGATGTTGACCACCAAGGCACACTGGAATAAAAAAAGGGGTGATGCCAGAATGAGAAAAGAGAGAGGGAGAGAAATAGGAAAATGAGAGATAGTAGAGCTAGAAGATATCACGAAAGAGGCTTATGCTTATTGGGCGCTTATATACTCACGTTAGAAGGTAGCAATCCGTTATGAGAAGAAGAAAGATGGTTTGGTTTGGTTTGAAAGACTATCTTCATTGCACACGGACAGCTCCACGAGTGCTCTGATATCCTCCCTTAGATCACACAAGGAGGATCTCAGCCCAGTGCACACACTCTGTAGCACCGGCGAGAATCCCAATGTGTGTATACAGGAATCACACATTCTATATATAAATATTTTTGTGGTGGGTAGAAGAAATATGGCAAAATCTGGTGACAGCAAGAACGACTAAAGAAAAAAAGAGATAGGACAACAAAAAGAGAATGATACTGGACAGATCTTCTTCTTCTTCCTCGTACGTCCTAAAAAAGGATGTTGGTTGCGTTGTGTCCGTTTACAGCGAAGCTGCGATATTTGCGCCTTTCGGCCGACACATCCGACTTCAGCGCGGCATTTTTTGGGACCGGGCTTGCCTTCCCACTTCGATCCCTACTCTCTCAGCCAGACAGCAGTGATGCAGCCTGTTTCCAGGACCACCCCTTGGAGGTGGAGTAGGGTCTTGGTCAGATCAAAAGAATTGATAAAAAGTACAGGAGAGCAGGAAGTTGTATCAAGACATGATCGCCTACAGGACCAGGCAAGGTCCTTGAAGAAAAAGAAGAAAATTTAGCATAAAATGATGAAAGGTCACTCACTGATAATTCGTGTACTCAGCGGCACTGAGTAATGGTGGAATGGAAATGGAGGGGTGGGGGGGGGGGGGGGGGGGAACGACGTTTAAAAACAAGATTGCACGATAAAGAGTTAAATTGAGCAGTGAAATGAAATGTCTGAAAGACAAACATTATTTTTGCTCACATATAAACCTGATAGAAAGTACATTTAAAAAAAAAAATAAAAAAATCAAGAGACAGGTGAAGAGCTTAGCAAGGATGGCATGGTCGTTGCAAAGGGGAAAGAATTCCTAAGGCGGAAAATGGGAGACGGAGAATCTCTCTTCCCCCTCTTCCTTCCAAGGCGAGACGAAGTTGCTGAAGGCAAAAATGGATGCCGGATCTGGAAGGTGTGAAATTTCTTCGCTCTGAACCGCCGAAAGTGTGAACGTCTGCCCCTCCCTGCTTGACATAACACCTTGAACTTGCCACTGACTTCACCCCTGGTGCCAAACCTAGGGGGATTTGGCTCCTATTACAAGATTTTAAAACTGATTTGCGGCCTAGCTGGCATGAAGTTGACATGTCTGGCCAAAAACGTGAGGAAACAGCGTGCGATGTGAACGTTGTCTTTTTCATTTTTATTTTTAGCATGGTAGGAGGAAGGGTTACTTTCCAGCAACAAATGTGCTGTTATTTTTTTTTTTTTTTTTTTTTGGGAGGTCGTTTAAAAAAAAAAAAAATTCCTAACCAGAAATTGCATTTATTTTTAGGTCTTGCGAGGAAATGGGATATATCCGAACATTAACACAGCACATAAGAATCGATGTTTGTTTAATGACAGAAAGGTGAAACCTGGCACATCGTCCTGAGAAACCACACAGGAATTCATCAACTGTTTGTTTATACATTCCAAGAAATCTGATAACATAATTACTTAATAAAGGCGAATGAGTATTTCGAGCGCTCTGAAAAAAAGTTATTTTCTTAAAAACTAAAATCAAATTTCAGAGGTGGGCAATGTGCAGAAATAAGTCAAAGGTCTATATTAGTCATAGAGCACTTCAGACAAACAAATGAACGCTAGGGGAAGCTATATGGAGATTTAAAAGCTACTTCCTATTTTTTTAAACGGTTATTTCTTCACTTTAATCCAACTAATTTATATGAAACAAATGTCAAAGTAAAGATATTTAAATGCCATTTAATTACATACCATGACATGTCAGATAAATATATACATTAATATACTATGTCATTGTTGCGTGCATATTTTGACGCACATATTACAAAAATCGATATGGCTATTTAATATGGAAAAAATATAGACATTCATTCATTTGTGTATGAAAATGCTGTCTATGGGAAAAGAGAGATAATCCATGTTTGATTCACACTTTTGATTATAGGAGTAATCGTTCTTGATATTGATCCGGCGCAAGGATATTGCTCTTATATTTGTACTTAATTTTAGGGCCAGAAAATAGATTAATTTGCTTATTATGTTTATGGCCTGAATTCATATGTATTACATATTATTAGTACAAGTAGAATCAGTCCTATATTGTATATTTTGGATGGGTAGGCGGGACTAGATTCTTGTTATTCCGGTCTAGCGGAAGTATGAGTTGTCTTGACAAGTCGTGATGAGTTCCGATGTACCGTGATAATGGCGGGTACGCACTTTTCAAAGGGCTGGTAGATTCTTAAGGAAATATGATTCATGAAGTGGTTTTCTTCTAAATGAGATGGTATCTCTACTATAGTTTATGTTAGAGACTCTCCTAAGGTACGGTACAATGTATAATTCGGACTCCATGTATTGCCAGACCCTATTTTGATGATCTCATGTCGATTCGACCTAGATGGAACATTTTGCTTCGTATCGCTAGGGTCGTGTTTTGTATCGACGAAGATGACAGACTTTCCTGCAGCGGTTATGGCTACGTGAATTAACCTGATCACCGTAGAGCTGTATGGAAACATTTATGAAATCATTTATATACCCATTATAAATTAACTCTGGCTTATATTCTCCTTCCTATGAATGAGTGAACGACAACTCAGGGAGGCGGCAATGTTAGATTTCGGTCATCATATGTTTTGATCACTGCCAAGAGAAAAGATTATTTATCCTATTATCGGACAGTGACAGGGAGATCTCAATCTTGCTAGAAACCCCCCTTTCGTGGTTTCATAATATATACTACAAACTATGGACGTCAAGTAACTTTAGTTATTTACCGATCTGCCTTCACTGACGCGTTTAGTCAGATAGGGGGATGCGGCCATAATGTATCATGACATTGAACTTTTGATGTACTGCCCATTATTTCTGAATGTGTCATGACTTCAGATCTGCTATGTATACCTACAAATTGATATGTCAACATACCATGATGTACTCGTATGTCCCAGTGTGTACGTCTGAATAAATTGAGTAAACAAAGATTCCAGCAGTCTGCATTGGTGCCTTGTAGACACAAGTGTATGAGTGGTTATATTGGTCAGCACACGAACAGTACACCATTCGCGGTAATCACACTCTACACTTCTACTCCATACATACACCATCCTGTGTCGGTTGAAGTGACCAAGTTTAGGGCCTGCTTCCCCTGGAGCCTTTGCCTTCCCTAACTCAGGACTAGGGTGAGTTACCCATTTACAGCTGGGTAGACTGGAGCATGCCTGATCTCAACAACACACCACTCTTCCTTACAGAGCATACAGACTGACACTTTACAGAGTGGAAAGAAGAAAAGAAACTTTACAGTGGCGAGCCAGATTCCTGGGTCCAGCTTACGCAGTTTTGTGTTGAGAATCACAGTTTACAGCTAAAAGAACATTTGTTTGACCACATCAACACCAGTAGGACAGCTATACAGTCGATGTCAGCTTGACCTGTATTACCGATAGGATGCTGTATCTAGGTCAGCGCTTGTTGACAGTTTTTTCGCTGTACAGACAGTATTACACAGGACAGTGGTATCAAGTGTAGAAAATATCTGGAGCAGTATTGTTGACATTTCTCAACGTACAGAAGAATCACAGTGTTGTTGAACATAAAGTGCATAGTTCATCGTTGGATCTTCATATGCTCAACAGAGAAAAATTGAACTGTGTAATAGTTTAGAATTAAATCTATTACTCAATAAAGTGGCAAGTTATTATTATTTAAATAAACTGTGCCTGCTTTGCAACACCATACTTTGCAACACATTCTATCCTCAACACATATATTATATTATATATGCATTTATGTTATTTGTTATGTATTAAATTAGTTTATGTTCTGTGTGACTAGTACAAGGTATGCCGAGTGACATTGGTCTGGTACTAGTATTCTATAGGTACACATTTTCTTAATTGGAAATTTGTTAGCAACAATTTGCTGCTATTTCTGTTAGTTGTGATGAGGTGTTCTTTTCTTCGTTGTTTTTGTTAATAATTTTGTGTTCCTTAGTTTTGTTTGATTTGTTTGTATAATTGTAGGTCTCATCTTTTCTTTCATTTCAGTTTTTTACACCCTTATGTTTATACACTGTGGCGTTATTTGTCTTGTTATATTATTGCAGTTATCATCACGGTTTCTGTGATCATTTTTTTCATTTCTCCTATTTAATTTAATTTGATCTCTGCAAATGTATTCATATTGTCTTTTCTTGTTTGTCCTTTGTAATGTCTTTAGTTGACATATGACATAGGAGTTATAGTGGTATACACTGATAATATAGTACAGATCAGTACTTTATGATTGTTATTGTTATAAAACAAAATGTACAAGACCTTTATAAGGCTTGTCTCCCAAAGTGATTGGTAAAGGGAAATATTTTTTCCACAGGTACTCAAGTGATCTTTGATTACATTGAGGTATACAAGACCTACATCAGTTGGAAAGAATTCAAGACTAATCGACAAATAAGAGAAGACTCTAGGCAGAAATATGTCTCCGAATATATAAGGAAAAGACGATGGTCATATATCGGTCATGTCCTACGAATGCAAAACAACAGAATACCACTACAGGCGCTCACTTGGGTTCCTGAGGGTAAGAGGAAAAAAGGAAGACCAAAAGAAACACTCAGAAGAACAATAATAAGAGAAGGAAGAACGTTGGGCCTAAATAATGTGCAAGAGCTAAGAGGAGTGGCGTCACAACGAACAACCTGGAGAGCACTGGTTTCTGCCTTATGCGCCGTGTTTGGTGCTTAAAGAATTTATTATTATTATTATTATACAAGACCTTTGTAAGGCTTGTCCCCCACAGTATTTGAGATACAATTATTGTTGTCCACAGGTACTCAAGTTATCATTGGTTATTATAAACCATACAAGTTTGGACTAAGACTAAGTCTATGGTATAGACTTGTCTCCCATTAACTTGAAAGAGGGTAATTTATTTACTTTTTCAGGTTTCTGATTTAAGAAGACAATATGTCTACATTAGATTATTTTATTGCACAAGGAAAATCTCTTGATAAGACTGGAAAAGACTTAGAACAATGGGCTGTTGCTCAATATGACAAAGCATTAGCTGCAGAAGAGAAAAAAACTGCTGCTGCTGCTGAAGAGAAAAAAGCTGCGGCTGAGGAGAGAAAACTTCAATTAGAAGAAAAAAAAGCTGCTGCAGAAGAAAGGAAAGCTCTAGCTGAAGAAAAAAGATTAGAAAAAGAAGCTGATACTGCTGCTGAACTTAAGAAATTGCAGATGCAAGTGGAGGAAAGGAGATTTGATGCAGAACAGAAGAAATTAGAAGCTGCTGCAGAACAGAAAAAACTAGAAGTTGCTGCTGCTGCAGAACAGAAAAAATTAGAAGCTGCTGCAGAACAGAAAAAACTAGAAGTTGCTGCTGCTGCAGAACAGAAAAAATTAGAAGCGGCTGCAGAACAGAAAAGATTAGATAGAGAAGCTGAAGAGAGAAAAGCAATAAGAGAACATGAGTTTGAATTAGAGAAATTAAAATTGACATGTATGAGTAATGTTAATCAGGCATCTGGTGGTAATGGTAAACCCTTTGTGTACAAGGTCAAGGTACCAGCGTTTAACCCTACCAGTGATGACATAACATTTTGGCTTTCTAGATTTGAACGGGCTTGTCGATCTCATAATGTTGACAAATCACAGTATGTGAATCAGTTGTCTGAAAATCTAAAAGGGGAGTCTCTGAGTAAGTTATATTTTGTTGAAGAGGCCGACAAAGATAATTATGATGCTGTTAGGGCAGCTTTGATAAAGAGATATCAGCTGTCTGAAGAAGGTTATCGTCTTTTGTTTAAAACAATGAGACCTGAGGTAGGTGTAGAATTCTCAGAATTCATCTCAAAAGCACGAATTACACTTTCACGATGGATTGAATTATCCAAAACAGAGAAAACATTTAATGGTCTTACGGATTTATTGCTAAGAGACAAGGTCATGTCTTCTGTAAATAAATCATTCCTAGAGTTCTTACATGAGCGTAAACCTAGTACAATAAAGCAAATGGAAGAATATTGTGACCAGTATGCCACGGCACACCCTGACATGATTCTTAGTAACTCTAACATTAAAGAGAGTATGCCAGTTGCTTCGGCAACAGAATATAATCAGAATTACTCACACAAATTCCAAGGAGCTAAAAATAAATTTGATAAAAAGGTTAATTGGAATAAGTATCAAAACCAAGATAACCACTCAAATCAGGGTTCTTCTTCGAAGAACTGGAATCGGGCTGATAGTCCTCGACACGCGAGGGGTACCCATAATGTTAGAAATTCTCGGAAAGGGAGTAGCTATAGGAACTACCCAAGTGCTTCATGGAGACAAAAGAAACAATATTACAGGGATACTCAATATAATGAGCATGATGATTATGATCATGAATATTATGATTCAAACCCAAATAGGGGTTATAACAGAGGCAATAATAATTATAGAGACAATTATAACCGAGGTAGATCACAACACAAAAGACATGGTAAATCGTATTACCAGGCTAACTCTGCACAACAGGAGTTCCACGACACCGATAATCAGAATAATGATAAAAAAGACTCCAATAGTGTAGCAAATTCCGCTTTTGATTTTGCTAGAGCATCTCAGTGTTCGCAATGCAAAACATTATTCGATCCAACCACAGTGTCTACTTTAAGCTGCGGTCACCCACTTCCCGCTCTCCATGCGTCAATCGCGCATAATGGAAGGGGTGCTCTTGTCTTTAATAGGGGCCTAATAGATGGTACTCCGGTATCAATTCTTTTCGACTCGGGGTGCACTATCATTGGAGTGAGGCAATCACTCGTAAATCCTTCTCGAGCTACAGGCAATATAGTCAAATGTGTAACATTTGGTGGCACATTGGAGAAGTACTCCACTGCCATTATCAATATTGCTACGCCTTTCTTTACAGGAGAGGTGCAAGCATTCTCTTGCCGAATCCGATCGCTGATCTTATCATCGGTCGCATTCACGGGGTGAAAGAATGCACTCCACAGCAAATTTCTAATTGGGAAAATGTTAATATGCAATCTGCTAATGCAGTAATCACTAGGGCTCAAGCACTTAATATGCCACAATCTTCACATTCTGAAGATAATGATGCGCAGATCCAAGATGATCCCTTGGAGATTTCCCACGATTCCTTTATCAAACAGCAGGAAGATGATCCTACTCTAAAGAAATTCTTTACTCTGGAAAAAAAGGTGATCCGAATAAGGATACAAATCGTAAATCTTGGATTACGTTGAAGAATGGCGTACTTGTACGTATGGTACAAGACTCCGCTAAGTCCATTCATTCTCAAATCCTTGTGCCTAAAAATATGAGAGTTAAAATCTTACAGCACGCTCATGATTCGCAGTGTGCTGGACATATGGGTTTTTCCCGTACTAAAGCTAGAGTTCTTCAATCTTTCTTTTGGCCTGCTGTGAATAAGGACATACGAATCTATTGTCGATCTTGTAAAGTATGTCAAGAGATTAAATCCAGAGGTCCACGCCATGATGCACCTATTCAGGCTGCAGACATTCCCATTCGGCCATTTCAAAAAATGGCGATAGACATCATTGGTCCATTTAAGATAAAGTCTGCTAGAGGACACCAATTTATTTTGACGTGTGTTGATATGTATCACGTTGGCCGGAGGCTGTTCCTCTAAAGAGCATAACTACTGCTGATGTCGCAGATGCTCTTTGGTTAATATTTTCTCGTCTGGGGTTTCCAGCAGAAATATTATCCGACCATGGTACCCAACTCATATCGGATACCATGTCTCAAGTAATGTCGACTCTGAAGATAGAGAGATCGCTGAGTAGTATTTATCATCCTATGTCCAATGGGATGGTGGAACGTTTGAATAGAACTCTGAAAAACCTACTAGGTAAGATAACAGAAGATCATCCTCAGGATTGGGATAGGGTTTTACCCGCGGCTCTCTTTGCATATAGAGAGGTCGCCAACGAACATACAGGATTTTCTCCCTTTGAACTTGTCTTTGGCGCGAAACCGCGAGGTCCTATGTCCTTACTTCATGATCTTATAACTGCTGATAATATTGTCGATGACACAAAATCCTCTTATGAATATGTCATCGCACTTAGACACAAGATTATTGAAGCATGCAAATTGGCAACTGCTTCTTCTGAATTTGCGAAACAGAAGGCAAGGGAATTTGCCAATAAAAAGAGATGTTTGCGACAACTTTGTCCAGGTGACAAAGCATTTGTCTTGCTACCTTGTAGGGAAAATAGACTTCTCATTTCTTGGAAAGGTCCGTACGATATAATATCAAAGGTTTCCGATGTTGACTATATCGTCGATATTGACGGGAAGCGTAAAACCTTCCACATCAACATGCTCACGGAATTCCATGAACGTCCTGATTATTTACAACCTGTTTTCCAGGCAACGGACGATTTTCCAGTCCAACATGGACAGTACTCATCTCTGTCAGTAATACAGGATGAGGAAACGAGTTTCTCGGATGTAAATTTACCTTTTCCAATGATTCCTCTTCACTCTAATGAATCATGGAAAGATGTTGCAATTTCTCCAGAATTATCTCCAGGAGAGCAGAAACAAGTTTCTACTATGTTAGAACAATTTCAGGATGTCCTTACTGACATTCCTGGTCAAACTGATGTCATTCAACATGACATTATTCTTACTGACCATAGTCCTATAAGAGTCAGACCGTATCCTATCCCGATACATTTTCAAGCACAGGTAGAGAAAGAGTTAGATGAGATGATAGAGTTAAAAATTATTGAACCATCCACATCAGCATATTCTTCGCCGATGGTTATAGTACGGAAAAAAGACAATAACATACGTCTTTGCGTGGATTATCGCAAATTGAATCAAGTGACTAAATTTGATGCGGAACCTATGCCTTTACTAGAAGAGCTACTTACGAGACTATCGAATTCTCACTTCTTTACTAAACTCGATTTGTCTAAGGGATATTGGCAAGTTCCACTATCCGAACACGCCAAACCGTTTACTGCTTTTTCGACGCCTAGGGGTCTATTCCAATGGAATTTCATGCCTTTCGGTCTTATGAACGCCCCTGCAACATTTGTACGCATGATGCGTCGAATCCTATCTCATCGCTCAGATGTCATTGTGTATCTTGATGACATCTGTCTTTTCAGTGATACTTGGAACGATCACTATAATGGTATAAATGAACTATTGTCTATCTTACGCGAGCATAACCTGACAGCGAAACCATCGAAAGCATGTATTGGTTTTAGCGAAATATCTTTCTTAGGACACCGTGTTGGTCATGGGTTCCTAAAAACAGAAGACCATAATACAAGTAAGATACTTAACATTTCTATTCCTAAGACTAAAAAGCAAGTACGAAGTCTCTTAGGTCTAATACAATTTTATGGACGATTCATCCCGAATCTGTCCTCCATTATGTCACCTCTTTCTTCCTTGCTAAAGAAAGGGTCTCCTAATGTAGTCCATTGGACTCAAGAATGTCAATCCTCTTTGGATAAGGTTAAAACTATGTTTTCTACTTCACCTATCCTAGTATTGCCTTCTAAGGATAAGACATTTATTCTTCGTAGTGACGCTTCATCCACCGGGATTGGAGCTGCACTAATGCAAGAGTACTCTGGAACTCTGCATCCTGTGATACATATTTCTCGGAAATTAAATGCCGCAGAGAAGAATTACTCGGTCCTAGACCGTGAATTATTGGCTATGGTTTGGTCAATCCTTAAACTGCAAAGATTTCTTCTGGGCGCGCATTTCATTGTGGAAACTGACCAGAAAGCTCTTACGGCTATTCAGAGTAAAAATCTGAAGAGCGCGAGATCAACGCGATATGCGATTGCTCTACAGCCATTTCATTTTTCGGTGCGAGCTATCCGTGGGTCAGAAAATGTGATGGCAGATATTTTGTCTAGATGCCCACATGATTCATAACTGTTATACAACTTTGATACAGTTGTTTCTATGTTGAAATGTGTACACATATGTAATATATCATATATTGATTGTAACACTACTTAGCGGTTCATTGATATGTATTCACCGCTGATCTTTCAATGTTTTTCGTCTTTGATGATCATGATGTTAAGATATCTTAGATGAAATTTATGTATAAACTAAGGTGGAAATTGTGTCATTGCTAATATTGTAGTATGCGTTGGTGACACCTCTCTGGAAATATTTATACTTAGAGAAGTACTTTCTCTAAGGTCATAAAACTTATGCTTATCATCTGCGCATTGTATTGGTGCGTTGTGAGCCTATTGTATGTTGCTCCTAGATGTATTTCAAAAAAAAAATGTACCATTTTTTTTCCCGAGGGGTGTGGTAATCTGTTGCGTGCATATTTTGACGCACATATTACAAAAATCGATATGGCTATTTAATATGGAAAAAATATAGACATTCATTCATTTGTGTATGAAAATGCTGTCTATGGGGAAAGCGAGATAATCCATGTTTGATTCACACTTTTGATTATAGGAGTAATCGTTCTTGATATTGATCCGGCGCAAGGATATTGCTCTTATATTTGTACTTAATTTTAGGGCCAGAAAATAGATTAATTTGCTTATTATGTTTATGGCCTGAATTCATATGTATTACATATTATTAGTACAAGTAGAATCAGTCCTATATTGTATATTTTGGATGGGTAGGCGGGACTAGATTATTGTTATTCCGGTCTAGCGGAAGTATGAGTTGTCTTGACAAGTCGTGATGAGTTCCGATGTACCGTGATAATGGCGGGTACGCACTTTTCAAAGGGCTGGTAGATTCTTAAGGAAATATGATTCATGAAGTGGTTTTCTTCTAAAGGAGATGGTATCTCTACTATAGTTTATGTTAGAGACTCTCCTAAGGTACGGTACAATGTATAATTCGGACTCCATGTATTGCCAGACCCTATTTTGATGATCTCATGTCGATTCGACCTAGATGGAACATTTTGCTTCGTATCGCTAGGGTCGTGTTTTGTATCGACGAAGATGACAGACTTTCCTGCAGCGGTTATGGCTACGTGAATTAACCTGATCACCGTAGAGCTGTATGGAAACATTTATGAAATCATTTATATACCCATTATAAATTAACTCTGGCTTATATTCTCCTTCCTATGAATGAGTGAACGACAACTCAGGGAGGCGGCCATGTTAGATTTCGGTCATCATATGTTTTGATCACTGCCAAGAGAACAGATTATTTATCCTATTATCGGACAGTGACAGGGAGATCTCAATCTTGCTAGAAACCCCCCTTTCGTGGTTTCATAATATATACTACAAACTATGGACGTCAAGTAACTTTAGTGGTTCTTGTGCGTTTATTCACCGGTTAAATCAAATTCTGGATATTTATTACCCAAACCGATCACCGTACTCTTTCTTGACTGAAAAAAGTGTCATTGTCCTCTCTCCCCTCCCCCGTTGCTTAGAATTTTTTTTAAAACACGCCTGCCGTTCGTAAGGTTGTAGTCACGTAGCACATTCTGCCGTAGGGGAGTGAAGTGTTATAGACTTCGATGTACTGGGTCCCAGCTTCATGAGGTGGGGTGGCCTGTTCCCTTCCTCGCTGCCGTTGCCTTCTCTAACTCAAGATCAGAGGCAGGTACCCTTTTACAGCTGGTTTGACTGATGCGTGACACCTGCTCCCTTTCTCGCTGCCGTTGCCTTCTCTAACTCAAGATCAGAGGCAGGTACCCTTTTACAGCTGGTTTGACTGATGCGTGACACCTGCTCCCTTCCTCGCTGCCGTTGCCTTCTCTAACTCAAGATCAGAGGCAGGTACCCTTTTACAGCTGGTTAGACTGATGCGTGACACCTGTTCCCTTCCTCGCTGCCGTTGCCTTCTCTAACTCAAGATCAGAGGCAGGTACCCTTTTACAGCTGGTTTGACTGATGCGTGACACCTGCTCCCTTTCTCTAACTCAGGATCAGAGTCAGGTACCCATTTACAGCTGTTATGGAGTGTTAGAGACTTCACCATACTAGGTCCAGCATCGAGAGATGGGGTCTACCTAGCTATAAATGGGTACTTAACTTTGAGTTAGGGAAGGAAAAGACAGCGAGGAAGGAAACTGGTCTCCCCACCTCTCGATGCTGGACCTAGTATGGTGAAGTCTCTAACACTCCATAACCAGCTGTAAATGGGTACCTGCCTCTGATCTTGAGTTAGAGAAGGCAACGGCAGCGAGAAAGGGAGCAGGTGTCACGCATCAGTCAAACCAGCTGTAAAAGGGTACCTGCCTCTGATCTTGAGTTAGAGAAGGCAACGGCAGCGAGGAAGGGAACAGGTGTCACGCATCAGTCTAACCAGCTGTAAAAGGGTACCTGCCTCTGATCTTGAGTTAGAGAAGGCAACGGCAGCGAGAAAGGGAGCAGGTGTCACGCATCAGTCAAACCAGCTGTAAAAGGGTACCTGACTCTGATCTTGAGTTAGAGAAGGCAACGGCAGCGATTTCCCTTGTTTTCTTTGTACCGTTAACTTGTAGAACTGATTCAATTCCGTTCTATTGGTTTATAAACTTTTTTTTTTTAAATACGGGGGGGGGGGGGGGGGGTTTGGGGGGGGGTCTGTCGTAAGCGTGTCAACTATGAATGCAAGAGAAACGCTTTTTTTTTTAACTTGCCTCCCAAATCACAATGTGAAATCAACATTTTCCAGTCAAGAAAAAGTACGGTTCTCAGTTTTGGTAATAAATTTCCAGAATTTGATTTAACCGGTGAATAAACGCACAAGAACCACTTTAGTTATTTACCGATCTGCCTTCACTGACGCGTTTAGTCAGATAGGGGGATGCGGCCATAATGTATCATGACATTGAACTTTTGATGTACTGCCCATTATTTCTGAATGTGTCATGACTTCAGATCTGCTATGTATACCTACAAATTGATATGTCAACATACCATGATGTACTCGTATGTCCCAGTGTGTACGTCTGAATAAATTGAGTAAACAAAGATTCCAGCAGTCTGCATTGGTGCCTTGTAGACACAAGTGTATGAGTGGTTATATTGGTCAGCACACGAACAGTACACCATTCGCGGTAATCACACTCTACACTTCTACTCCATACATACACCATCCTGCGTCGGTTGAAGTGACCAAGTTTAGGGCCTGCTTCCCCTGGAGCCTTTGCCTTCCCTAACTCAGGACTAGGGTGAGTTACCCATTTACAGCTGGGTAGACTGGAGCATGCCTGATCTCAACAACACACCACTCTTCCTTACAGAGCATACAGACTGACACTTTACAGAGTGGAAAGAAGAAAAGAAACTTTACAGTCATATAAACATTATAGCTAAACATGAGATCCGACTATAACGTCAGTTTTTTTGGCCATTGCATTCTTTATTTTATTATTATTTCGTTACTGAAGATACGTCAAGGCCTAAAAACCCAACCCCTACAGACCCAAGTAGAGCAGTCCCAACTAAGATGGTTTGGCCATGTCTGCAGAATGGGGGAAAATCGGCTACCACGAACCAGCGTCCGCTGGGAGGACAACATCAGACAATCTTTGAAGGACCGATGACTAGAATTTAACTACGCCAGGAGGAAGACAGCCGATAGGATAGTATGGCGCGCGCTCTCTCTCTCTCTCTCTCTCTCTCTCTCTCTCTCTCTCTCTCTCTCTCTCTCTCTCTCTCTCTCTCTCTCTCTCTCTCTCTCTCTCTCTCTCTCTCTCTCTCTCTCTCTTCCAAACCTACAAACCTCACGGTAGAATAGGAACGACTAAGTAAGTAAAGTTATTTCGTTACTGAAAAAAAAAAAAAACAACCCAAAAAAAAAATTATTAGTCAACTGTCAGCCATTGCTCGTTGTTCTGACATTTGTTTCAAGTATATCCATTAGATGCAAATAACGATACAAATATGAAATAAAAAATAACGAGTGATTTTTCAAACACTTGTATTTTGGGACATGTGCAAGGTGTACCGACAATAAACTTTAATTCTCGGACTGAAGTCATAATTTACTTACTTAGTCGTTTCTCTTCTACCCGAGGGTGTAGAAATTTGCCAGAAAGAACGCCATACTATCCTTTCGGCTGTCTTTCTCCTGGCCTGGTTCCAGTCTAGTCCTCGGTCCTTCAGAGATTGTCTAATGTCCTCTCAGCGAACTCTGGGTTGTCCTGGATGTCTGGATCCCTGGCATTTAGTTTACCATATTTATAGGTAGCCGATCTTCTACCATTCTGCAGACATGGCCAAACCATCGTAACTGGGGCTGTTCTACTTGGGTCAACATTGGCTGTTTTTTGAGACCATGTCTCTTCTTGCCAATTTAACCACCTTCCCCAGATACCACACAGTCACCGCCCATGAATCGCGTCTATATGTCAATACTGGAACACAGGTGGAGCGGCACACAGCCATCTTCGTCTTCTAGCCAATTTCTCTTTTGCTGAGAAATCCTCGATTAATGACCTGACAAAAGTCTCCCAGTTGCTGCTCTTCGGGTAACCAACTCATTTTTGATTTCCCCCTTCTAGTCTATGACAGATCCAAGGCATTTAAGGTGGCCACATGTTCCAGGACCTGTTCTCCCAGCATACCTGATGCCCTTTTCTCTCAGCAATCCACGTTCTCCATTGTTTTCTTGACATGTCTTAGGATTGATGATACATGCCTGAAATAATTGTTTACGGATGGACCGCATGAGTGAGTGTCAGGATACAGGATGAATGGTAAAGGGCAGGGTGTCAGACGGACCTACGTGCCCAACATTCAACCCTTTTAAAATAAAATTTGCTCATTTTTTCGTTCTTTCATTCTTATTCCGCTGCTACCTGTCTAGTTCTTGTCATCAGTTCCACATTAGTGATCGCGTGTGCCACTTCTATTCTACGCAAGCGCCCGTTTATGAAAGTTAGTAACTTCTCCATTGTTTTTGTTGTTCTCCATGTTTCTGCGCCATACAATAGAAGTAATTTGCCTTTTAAGTCGAAGATTCTTATTTGTCTGTTGGACTTGATTTCGTTTGATTTCCATATATTTTCCAAACCTTATTAAGCAAAACACTAAAAGGGTTTTACAAAATTGCTATGCACTTGATTCCAATGCCCCGTGTAGTTCCCGGGGGACCCTGAAAAGACAAGGATAGAATAGGACTACAGCACTATACGGCTAATATGAGGTTGTGTATGGATATGGCGACCTAATCATATAAAACAAATTGCCACATAAACCACCACAGCAACAGTATATGACTACTAGTCGCAGGCTTCCTGTAAGTGGACCAGCTGTAATGGTGGCTCCATGCTCCATAAGGAACGAAAAGGAAAATGATGATAATGATGATTTAATTTAAATGTATACAGTAAATTTATAAATTTGGGAGTCATGACCCAGATGGTCCTCTCCCCCCCCCCCCCCCCCCCCCCCCCCCCCCCCCCCCCCCCCCCCCCCTCTTTAGAGTGTGTAAAGGAGAACAAGGAGCCGAAACACTTGATCGACGGTGGGACCGTTGCTGATGATCAGATGTCCTCCTGTTGTATCGTTCTGTATAGAGTTTCCTATCATTTGCATATGAGGTAAATCCAAATAAAGTAAGTCTTCTGGAATGTCAGTTTGATGATTACTGAAGACCTTAACGTCACAGTTGGACGTGAAGACAAAAATATGACACGTTTGATTGAACGTCACTTGCTGACAAGAACCCGCAGTAAAAGAACAGGTGAATAAGATGAAGCTGTTGTCATGATAATGATGTGCCCGTTACAAGAATGGTGAGAAATGCGATCTACAGAATTTGAAATGTCAGTCGCAGTTTGTGTTATGTCCGGCATAATGTTGTACGCTGTGCCACATGAAACATTTGTATTATATGACATAATGTTGTACCGTGTACCACATGAAAGTTTCATGTTGTGTCCTGCATAATGTTGTAAGGTGTACCACGTGAAACACTGTTCCGTGTCTGGTATAATGTTGTACGCTATATCATGTGAAACATTTGTGTTGTGTCCTGCATAATTAATATTGTAAGTCGTACCTCGTGAATCACTGTACCGTGTCCGGCATAATGCTGTAACCTATATACCACGCGAAACATTTGTGTTGTGTCCGGCGTAATGTTGTAGCCTGTACCATGTGAAACATTTATGTCGTGTCCAGTATAATGTTGTTACCTGTACCACATGAAACATTTATATTGTGCCCAATATAATGTTGTACGCTGTACCACGTGAAACAATTGTCTTGTGCCCGGCGTAATGATGCTGCTTGTACCCCCTAGCATTTGCAATCTGACCCGCATATTGTTGTAAGGTTAACCACATGGAACGTTTGTGTTGTGCTCGGTGGATCCACGTGAATCATAGCGATACAAAGATTTGCTTGAAAATACTGTTTTATTGTGGAGTGTCTTCTCCAGTTGAATGACGGTCCAGTTACTTTGGCTTCGTTTTTATAAGATATGCCCATAAATAAAGGATTTCCTGGTTAGCCTATCACTTATGTTACTTTTCTGTTGTCGAGAATCCTCCTTCTGTCTTAAACACGTGTTCATGTTTAAATATATTTGTTTATTTATGTACTTCTAACAGGTCTTTGATTTCATTCTTTATTTATTTCTCAGATACAGAAAAGTAAACCACATAATAGTCACATATCTAGACGTAATATTCTGCACGATTTAACCCTTTGACATATCAGGGAAACCCCCGCATGGTGTTTGAGAGATCATTGACTGAGAAACGATCATTCATTCACCATAACGGTGCTGTAAGTTTTTCCAGTGTAGCTGGTAACAAATAAAAACTAAGGCCCTTTTACCATTATCGAAGCTTCATAACTCATACGAGGTATAACAGAAAAGATGATGATGATATCATCATCATTATCGTCAGCATCATCATCGTCGTCATCATCATCATCATTACCATCACCACCATCCTCCTCGTCATCATCAGCAGCATCCTCCTCATCATCATCACCGTCATCATTATCATCATCATCACCATCATCTTCATCATCATTATCACCATCATCACCACTATCGCCACCATCATCATCCCCACCACCACCGCCATCATCATCATCTTGCTCCTCATCATAAGCATCCTCCTCACCATCATCATTCCCTTTTCGCTCCTGATTGAGCATGTAACCACCACTGTAGCTACCCCCGCCCACCCCTCTCCCGTCAACAAAACATGTGTACGCGCTTGCAGTAATGACTTCTGCAACAAGTAGTTTTTACAGTTGCTAGCCTTACGCATAACCTCTTATTAGTCCCATCTAACGTCAAGCATGAGGTAGTAGTGGGCCAATTCTTTCTTTGTCCCCTCAAAGACCCCCCGGGGAACTAAACGGGGCCACCAGTTACGCGAACTGAACTAGTTATTTACTGTATGTGATAATCCGGAGGAAGACAGCCGATAGGATAGTCTGGCACTCTCTCTTCCAAACCTCTACACCTCACAGTAGAAGGGGAACGACTAAGTACTGTAGTAAGATAATCCGTTTGTCCTCTTGGACTTGTCACCCGGATGTGACAACGTTAACGAGAGATAATTAACGCAGCGTTGAACATTTCACTACACACAATAGCAATGTTTTTTCGGGTTCATCTAAAAAGGGTTAATCTTAACAGCGTACATGAAACACGAGCTAGGTAATTTGGAGTTGACCTTTTCACACCTAACATTTTATTTAGGCGCATATCTACATGACTTCCAAGTTAAGTATTAAGGCGTGTGGGAGAAGGGCTTTCTGATGGCAGAGGTGCCTAAAGAAGTGCGTCTTAACGTTTTAAAGGCCCCGTATCCTTTTACAGAATCTTGAGAATCCTCGCAGCGCATGATCTTCTTGCTCGTAAAATATGCCAGACATGAGAACTTAAGAAAAAAGTATTTCTTTTTAAATGAAATGATAAGGGGAAATAAATATTATTTTACTACAGTAAAAGCCCGTCATATGACGGGAATTCAATTCAAAAGCAGCAATACTTAATGGTAATTTTACTTATTCAAATACTTGTGGAAAAATAATGTTAGTTGTGAACATCCAATTGTCCATCAGAAGACTACCTTGATTTTTTTGGGGTTTTAATTTGTACTTTTGCATTGTTGTGATTTCTTGATCGAGACAATGCGACGTACAGCTGTCCCTGGGAGAAAACTGGCTCGATCAAGAAAATATTGTTAAACTCTAAGTGATTATTAAACCTGTTGATCTACGGCTATAGTTGGATTAATCACTATTGAGTGAATTGTATGTCTGCACCAATTTTAAGTAACCCTGCACCCGTATGACTCATATTGTGTTAAGTAACCCAAACATATAGAACACGGCTGTTTGCCCGCTATTAAAAGTCCTGGACCGTCCGATTGGCAGAGTGGTTAGAGCGCTCGTCTCTCGCAGCAAAGGTGCCGGGTTCGATTCACCTTATCAAAACGGTCCAGTTTACCTAGTTGTAAATGGGTAAATGACTTTTCTCTTGAGTTAGGGAAGGAAAAGGCAGCTAGGAAAGGAACTGGTCAGCCCACCTTTCGATACCAGCCCTAGTATAGTAAATTCTCTAACACTTCACTACCCTACGGCAGTATCTGCTATGGGACCTTTACCATTTTACGTTAGTTGTGAGCCTGAACGGTTGACCCAATTTCTCGCCAGCGAGGTCACAGCTTTTTCTGCAGCGGGAAATACCTTATTTACTTACTTACGTACTTTGTCGTTCCTCTACTACCGTGAGGTGTAGAGGTTTAGAAGAGAGTGCACCATACTGTCCTACTGGCTGTCTTCTTCCTGGCCTGGTCCCATTCTAGTCCTCGGCCTTCAGAGATTGTCTAATGATGTCCTCCCAGCGTCCTAGAGGTCTGGATCCCGGGTTCTTAGTTTCCCATATACTTGTCGTTGTAGCCGATCTTCGCCCATTAGGAAAATACCAGCTGATTTTATTCTAACAAAAGCGTGAAACTTAAATCATTGTACGCGCATTCCTGTTAATTATAGCACTAAAATAATTGTGTACAGAGTCTGAACATACACGCCGTTCACATGGCGCATGCACACCAAAATTTGCGCAATTTTCTTTGGCGAGTGTTACTATTTTTGGTAGCGTTACGAAGGCTTCTGACAGAAAAAGCTGAAAAACTATATATGTACGAGGGGCGTTCAGAAAGTAATGCACCACATCGTTTTTCTCAGCAAATAATGAAGATAGAAGCATGAAATTTTGCACACTTCAAATATAGCATGTGCCAATTGTGTGCACCAAATGGCACCGCATCCAGCCAAATAATACGGCTGCCCTAAACCGTTGAAATGGAGCGTGTTAGCAACTTGCGTTATAAACAGCGAATTGTGATAGAATTTCTCGTTGCAGAGAAGGAAACTGTTGTGAATATTCACAAGCGTCTATGTGATGTGTATGGAAGTTTTGCAGTCGACAGGAGTACAGTCAGTCGCTGGGTTCAGAGAATCAAAGAATCAGGAAGTGGAGATACGGAGCTGCTTGATCGGCCGCGCTGTGGACGTCCTGCCACAGCCACCAACGCAGAAATGTTGAAATGCGCTGAGGGCATTATTCTTACTGATAGGTGAATGACTACTCAACAACTGGCCTTACAGCTGTCAGTCAGTATTGGTAGTGCAAATGCAGTTATAAAAACTCTCGGATTTTCTAAGGTTTGCGCAAGATGGGTTCCTCGAAGTCTCACAAATGACCACCGATTGCAAAGGAAAGCAATTTCTTTTGAATTGTTGGAGCATTTCAATGCTGATGGAGAGAACTTTTTGGCTAAGATCGTTACAGGTGACGAAACCTGAGCACATCATTTTGAACCTGAGACAAAAAGACAGTCAATGGAGTGGCATCATCCGCAATCACCAAGAAGAAAGAAACTCAAGACAATTCCTTCAACTGGAAAGGTCATGATCACTGTCTTTTGGGACATTGAAGGTGTGATTCTTGTGGACGTTATGCCAAGAGGAGAGACAATCAATTCGCAAGTTTACATTAAGACATTGAAAAAACTCAATCAACGTTTTCGCAGAGTTCGGCCGCACAAGAATCCAGCAGACCTGCTTCTCCTTCACGACAATGCGTGCCCTCACACAAGTCTGGCAACATCTGATTTTCATCTATTTGGTCCACTTAAAGATGCACTCCGTGGGACAAGGTTTGAAGATGATGAAGGAGTGATTCATGCAGCGAAGAAATGGCTACATGATCAAGACAAAATCTGGTACGGGCTAGGAATACATGCACTTGTTTCGCATTGACATAAAGCCGTACAAGTTGATGGGGATTATGTTGAATGAAACCGATGTTTACATGACATATCCATGTATATTGTGTATAAATTTCATGCTTTTTGAATAAACAGCTCCTGAGAAAAACGATGTGGTGCATTACTTTCTGAACGCCCCTCGTATATATGACTAGTGTAAAAGCCCGCCATAAGACGGGAATTAAATTCAAAAGCACCAATACCTAACGGCAATTTTACTTATTCAAAAGTATTAAAAAAACCACTGTGCATCACCACAGTACACGAACTACGTAACAGCAGCGAGGATCCCAATGTGTGTATACGGGATCACACATTCTATAAATATTTTTGTGCACACCGCCATTTGCGCACTTTTCTTTGTCAAGTGTTACTATTTTCGGGAGAGTACATATAAGGGAAACAATACAATTAATGTCTAACTTTCAACCAAAGTTACATCCCTTAGCGTTACTGACAGAAAAAGCTGGGATTTTATTTATATTGACTAGGAGTTCCCATTTCAGAGTTCCTTGATATAGATCTAGTTTGATCTTATGACTTGAACTGAATTGAATTGAACCTGCAACAATAGAGAGCCCGTGGATAGCATCTTCTTATGATATCCACAAGTCTACTGTGGTTGGTGTGAGTGTCTGACGATGCATGTGTATGAATGCACACATGTGATTGTTACATGTACAGTTTGACAGGTGTCTACTGTGTAATTTCAGAACAAATTACATAATACATTATCAACGAATCAATCAAGCAATACCCTTTAGCTCCCCAAGGAGCATAGGCCTTCAACAAACACATGCCAAGTCCATAATACATCATAATACAATTCATATATTTAGTGCATAGTGAGAACAGAAAAAAATGGGGAACTGGTTGTTAGAGACACGTGAATAAGGAATGCTTTCACGAGTAATTACCAGCGTTTATTTAAATATAGCTGTAGATACATTGAAAATAATTCTCTTGAATATTATGCGCCAATATTTTAAACTTTTTTGAAGAAGGTCAATATTTTAGTACAAGATACTGAATACTGAGAAATAATTTTAAACATGCTTTAAATATTATAATTGATTTTAGAATGTATTAAAACGGAACATTTTAGATTTGATAGTATCATTAGTTTACTAAAAAAATACGAGTCTTCTGCTGCTACCCATTGTCAACTAAGTTTGAGAAAATGTTATTTAAAACAAGTGACTTAGGTTCGTTATTGAATTCATGTTGTCAATGTTCTAGTTTATACACTAACATTTGAGTTCTGCGTGTCTTATTTTGTTTCGATTATTCGCCGTCTAAAATATCTGGCACTAACTGAAGTCAGGTCTCGTACTCCGCGGGGGTGCATGTGTACTGATCAAGAAAGCAATGCCTAAAAGAATCCAGTGACGGCATTGCAATAATGGATATACAGTAAATATACACAAGAACAATGATCTGGGGTTTTATAAGCGGAAAATGTTGTAAGTAATGTTTTATCCTTTCTTCACAATCTATCTGTGGCACGTGGCTTACGACAGTTCATGCAGTTTCGTCAGGGATGTGCTATGATAGCGCTGGGCCATCAATGACAGCTCTTTACGCAGTTCCGTCAGGGATGTTGTTAAGAACAGAACTGGTGTAAGGGACATAAATCTGAGTATATTAGTAGTCAAGATAGATTCTGAGTTGGAGCACTTGTTTGCTTGTTGGCTATTGAATTGTTTTGAAAATATCTCGTGGTAGATTCGAGAGATAGATTACAGAAGGCGTGGAAAAACGCTGATCATCTCAAGTGTGAGATATATTTATTCTGTAATGTTTTGAGCGGGTGAGAATAGTTTGCGGCTAGCCCGCAGATGATTGATTGACTGAGTTGTGTTGACCGTGAGGAAGTCTCGTGACTGCTTTTGAGCGGAACGAGTGTGTTATCTGGAGAGAGGGTTCTGGGCGTTTTGACCGGGTAGGTCAAGACAGTGTTTTTGGGAAGTGTGAAATGCCTGTACAGTGCTGAAGTTAAAATGTCGACGGATTTTTCGCTGTGGGTACAGCGTAGTATAAAACTGCAGTTTGAATTATTGTGGAAATGTTTATAACTGCAGTGTGCAGTCTTTAAAGGCCATTATTTCATGTGAGAGGATAGTAGCTGAAGATTTTGTGTAGGCCATTTTGATAACTGCAGTGGACAGTCTTTAAAGGCCATTATTTCCTGTGAGAGGACAGTAGTTGAAGATTTTGTGTAGGCCATTTTGAATTATATAAAGGCCATGATCTCCTGTGAGAGGATCGTTATTGATGGTACTTTAAAGCGCTGAGGAATATATATATATATATATATATATAGGCCATTATTTCCTGTGAGAGGATAGTTGCTGATGAATTATATAAAGGCCATTGTTTCCTGTGAGAGGATAATTGTTGAGGAAGAGATAGCGCTGAGTTATTGATGATACTTTATAGCGGTGATCTCATAGTAACTGCCGAGTGCGCAGTCCTTATGTGTTAAGATATATTTCGTGTTATGCTGTGAACTGTATCCTGACTATGTGCATTTTATATCAATGTGTTGTGACGTGAATAAACCAGTATTAAATGTCACCAGTCGTTTACAACCATCCATGACTCTTGTGTACGCACCTGTGGTGTAAACGACTAAACCAACACACGCACTCAATATTCCAGACGTGACAGTAGTAACACATATTTATTACTAGCCTATGTGGCGATGATGTAGACTTGAACACACATACCTTGAACCATAATCGTATTGTATCAGATGTGCTATGACAGCGCTGGGCCATCAATGACAGCTCTTTACACAGTTCCGTCAGGGATGTGCTATGACAGCGCTGGGCCATCAATGACAGCTCTTTACGCAGTTCCGTCATAAATATGCCCAGCTAGTCCTAGGTAGAAAGTCAGATAGGCTAAACGGTTAGAGCACTTACCTTTCACTGCAAAGCTACCGGGTTCCGGGTTCAAAATCTAGTAGCGGCACGCTTCAGTCTATCCAGTTTTTAATAGATACCTGGCTCTGCTCTTCAATTAGGTAAGGCAAGGGCAATGAAGAAAGGAACTGGTTCCCGCACCTCATAAAGCTGGACGTAGTATAGTGAAGTCTCTAATACTTCACACCTCTACGGCAATATCTGCCATGCGACAACCTTAATTCATGTATATCCTAGTTTATCCATGACAGTATTCAAGACAATTTCGTCTTGGAGATACTACAGAGCCATTGGCCACGGATGAAGGCTCTTTATGTACGTATATATGGGATAAACTTGTGGGTTTTCCTCCAAGAAATTGGCGTATACTGGGTGTCCCAAAAGTTCCTATACCAAGACCACTTTTTTCAAAGGTAAAGGAAAAGGAACCCGTTACACGACCATTGAGGCATATTGGGAATATGGTGTTAGGCCCATATTATCTTGACCGTCGGCACACTAGGGTTGATGTGGTCGGCATCACGCCGGCCGCCTTAACCTTCCCAGAGTTTCTCTGGTACCCATTTGGGGCTGGGTCGACCCAGGAGCCGTTTGTGGCCTAAAAAATTCCCACCTCATCTGGGGATCGAACCATAGACCACTGCACTAGGAAGCCAGTGCACTAACCACTATGCTACCGCGGCTCCAATATGACAATCTAATGGACTTTTTTCAAGTATAAGCTCATTTTATAAAATATGTTTCAATGTATTAATTAGTTCAATAATTTTTTTTTTAACTTACAGAAAGCCGATGATGCTGAGGTAGTAATTTACGTGATTGCTATTGTTGAACAGAATCGACATCATTGCACTCCGGGCAAACCCGTAGGTGCGTAGTCTCCCTCAGTATATCTCTCTCAGTATATATGTCGAAGAGTGTGAATGCTAACTGTTCCCGAAGCTCGCT
Source organism: Oreohelix idahoensis (assembly GCA_024509875.1). NCBI lineage: Eukaryota > Metazoa > Mollusca > Gastropoda > Stylommatophora > Oreohelicidae > Oreohelix > Oreohelix idahoensis. Next base: position 150,114 of record JAMPIV010006548.1, read on the forward strand.
GGTTATAACACGACGGATTCATCCTCTCATACGTCCATCTCTGCTAGCCTGACGTTTGATGTCAAATTCCCAGAGTCTTAAATTTACGTGAATTCACTGATGGTGCTGTTCTGCGGCACACAATAATCTTAGAAATTCCTTTTTTTTTTAAATTGGGAATAAAAAGGACTGGCTGGTGCGGTGACGACATTGCTGGGAGCGGATTTGAGGTTTAAATATAGTTACTGATGATGGATGGCCAGCAGTGATCTCCGTAAAGATCCTTGTGATGTTGAGAAAGTGACTCAAGTAAAGCAGTGGTTCTCATACCCAGAGCCGCG
>JAMPIV010006549.1:0-150416 GCA_024509875.1 Oreohelix idahoensis
AATGTATAGGTACATTAAAAAAAAAATATTAATTTATAATACTTGTGTGAGATTTACTTTCTCTTTTCATAATTTCTTCTTTTTATAATTTGTTCTCTTTTTTGTTCTTTCATTTCATTTTTTTCTCACATTTCATTTTATTGATAATAATTCAATTAAGAAGTTAAGTTAACTAATTAATTAGTATAGGATATGATGATCCATCCGTAGTCTTGATCCTGATGAATTCTTTTAGGCAAAAATGTTCAAACGTTTACGTTGGAAAGAAATGTCATTTATCCCAGCATCCAAGAATTAAGTGCACATAGGATAATAAGTTCGACTTGTCGTCAGATATTGTTCCATGATTGTTCAACGAATATTCATATATCGTGTATGGACGTTAGACGAAGTTTCAATGTCAATATGTATACCTTGATTGTCTTTAGTTCAATTCTGTGAAGCATATAGTGTTTATAAAGTTTAAATTGAAGGCAAGGTTAGTTCCCTTATAGTTGATATGTTTTAGGAATGTTAATGTTGATTATTCGTCGTCAATAGGATTACGTGACAACGCATCCGCCACAATGTTTTCAGTGCCAGGAATATGTTCAATGGAGAATTCAAATGGCTGTAGGATGATTGCATATCTGGCGAGTTTTTGGCTCTTATGGTTAGATCGACGCAAAGATGCTACAGCACGTTGGTCCGTCTGTATGGTGAAGGGAGCACCAAGCAAAAACTTTTCAAGTTTAGTTATTGCCCATATCACTGATAAAAGTTCCTTGTCCACTGTGGAATACTTTGTTTCTGCCGGCTTTAGCTTTCTTGAAATATATAAGGTAGGATGTAGAATGCCATCATGGTTCTGGAGCAGGCATGCACCAATGCCGTAGTTACTAGCATCTGTTCGTAAGAAAAATCTTTTGGAAGCATCGGGAAGTCTTAAAATTGGTTCATGCGAGAACAAATTTATAATTTTGTTGAAAGTTTCATTGCATGTACCAGTCCATGTCACCTTCACCGGCATGTCTTTTTTTTAACAATGAAGACAATACAGCCGTGATGGATGACAAGTTTGGTATGAATCTACTGTAATATTGAACAAGTCCTAACAAACTCCTGACCTGTTTCTTCGTCTGAGGAACTGCTATGTTTAGAATTTTGGAGACTGTACTAGGTAACGTTCGGATATATCCCGATCCAATGATATGTCCCAAAAAGGTTTTCTCATTACACGCGATTTGCACCTTTGTAGGTTTAGCAGTTAGATGATAATTCCTTAGAGTGTCGAAAACATATCTAAGTCCCGAAACATGTTCCTCAAACGACGAACTAAACAAGCATATGTCGTCAATATATGTAATAACGTCTGGTCTACCTGATAAAATTTGTCGCATCAGGCGAATGAAGGTAGCTGGCGCATTAACAAGCCCAAAAGGCATCACATTCCACTGGTATAGACCTTGTGGAGTGGAAAATGCGGTGTAGTACTTAGCTTTTTCGGTCAGTGGTATCTGCCAATAACCTTTAGTTAAGTCTATCTTACTAAATATAGTTGCGTTGGATAGACGTGGCAGTAAGTCGTCGATAAGTGGATGTGGTTCGCTGTCAACTATAGTCTTAGCATTTAATTTTCTATAATCAACACATAGTCTGATGTTATTGTCCTTCTTCCGGACAATCACTAATGGAGAAGAGAATGGCGAATTACTAGTCTCAATGATTCCCAGAGACAACATCTGTTCAAGTTCCTGAGTAGTTTTAGCAAGGAAATGTAAAGGAACAGAATAGGGATGTACACGAATAGGTGTATCATCATTGAGAGTAATGTCATGACTGATAGCTGATGTGCGACCCGGGACGTCGGTCAACACATCTGGATAAGATTGTAATAGATTAGCAATCTGTAGACGCTGTTGCGGTGTAACCGTTGAAGAGATGGTTACATCCCGCCAAGATTCAGTAGGTTGAACTACTGGTACCGGTAACGGTAACTGTACCTCAGGAAAAGAAGATTCTTCTTCCTGGATGACAGATAAGTTAGAATAATAACAAGTAGATACTGTGTTGTCATCTAGTTCATGAAAAATTGACTGTAAGTGTTCAGGACGTGTATGAAATTGCTTGAGCATGTTAATATGAAATATCTTTTTGTGTCCCTTGATATCTAAGACGTAATCAACGTCGGAAATTTTATCAATGACTTTGTAAGGACCAGTAAAGAAAAGAAATGATGAATGACTATTATGAGTCATCAATGATATGAGACAATTGTATTACCATAGCATGTTATCTGCGTGACGCAGCATTAGGTACTAATTGTAACCGTAGACAATGATGGTTAAAGTAAGCACCATTATCATGCTCGATTACCATTCGAGCATCTCTATTGTTACGAAATGTAACTATAGCTTCACCATACCCGTCATTGGTAGGTGACAACAACCGTACAAACATAACGTCTGCCGTGTCATTAAAGAAATTGCTAAGTGCCTGCCATCTGGTACCTTGTGGCAGATTGCGCACTAACACGGTGCGAGAATATGCACCCTTACCAATGTAAGTGGGATCAGTGTCACTAACGTGATAAATAGTTCTTCTATTTAATCTTTTGGATATGGTAGTCTTATGAGATGATGTCTCATAATGATTGACATATTTATTTGTCCTAATTTTATTAGTTAAGTTCATAAGAACTTCACCATCATTACCTTTGTCTGGGATATTTTCTCTTTGCCCATTTTCAACAATTTCATTCAGATCACTGTTAATACGATCTTGTCGACAACATTTATTTTCAGACTTGGCAGTATTCTCTTGAGAAAAGGTATATCTGCCTCGAATTGATTTTCTAATCTTCCTAGGATGGACTGGTAGTTTAGTATACTTTTTATCCTGTAGGAGAGTCTTATCCTTCTCCTTATCGATTTCCAGAATGGTACTGAGGCTGAAATTGGAGAAAACTGTGCCACATGTATTTATTTTGTTGGCCCGTAATGTAGCTGTTGCAATGACAGCGTTAGCATTGCAATAAGATTGCACATTCTTTAATTCCCATTCATCAATTTCCTGTGGGGAACAATCCTTACTACCATGGATGCGTCCCAACATCAGATCTGCAATTGGATTCTGAAGCATGCATACCTTAACTTGTCCTGAAAAGAAAGGTGTATTAACATGGACAAGAGCTGTGGGGTAAAACTCAATAGTTCCACCAAATGTCATGCAGCGTACATATTCTCCTGTCGCACAGCTAGGATGTACCAGCGACTGACGTACACCAATCGTTGTGGATCCTGAATCCCTCAGCACTGAGACGACGGATCCATTAACTAATCCCCTGTTAAAAAATTAGTAAGCCTGTTCCATCGTTGACTGCAAGACCTACCTCTGGTGTAATATGTCCGCAGTTAAGCACTGTTTCTTTCGCCTTCTGAAAAATAAGATTGCATTGTTGGCAACTATTTGCCACATTATAATTAATAGCAAAACATGCAGCAGAAGACTGTGTTGTATTATTGTCAAGTGGGACCTGAGCTATAGGGGTAGTATTATTTGTAACTGCCGCCCCTGTATTGTGGTTGTAATGAGATGATCCCCGAGAATGAGATCGATTCCGAGTATAATTGTTAGAATTATCTCGTCGTCCTCTATAGTAACTATTATCTCGATGTCTCGAGCCATGATTATTACCATTCCAGTTATTGTTATTATTGGGAGTATGTGATCGATTATAATTAGTGTTATGTTGACCATTGTGGTAGTTTGTTTGAGGTGAATAATTTCTATCTCGTGATCTACCTCTGTTGAACTCATTTTTATTGTTGAAATCATTATTATGTCTCTTCTGAAAGTTAACATTGTGATTTCTTTGGAACCTACTTCTGTCTACACTGTGATGTCTTTGTTTGTTATTATGATTGTAGGCCATATTAGACGCCACAGGTAGAGGTTCTCTTAATGAGGAGTTAGAAATGGTTGCATTCGGATGTGCCGAACAGTAGTTTAAAGAAATTTTTTCTAACTCGTCGATAGTACCTGGTTTACGCTCCTGCAAATATGCAAAAAATGGCTGGCTAACCGAAGATAATACCTTATCCCGTAGTAGTAAATCAACTAATTTGTCGTATGATTTGTTGACTTCTGCCAGTTCAACCCATCTATTAAATGTATTGCGTATGTTCGCAATGAATCCTGCAAAATCTTTTGGAGATTCAGGTAAAATTTCCTTAAATTTCAACCTACAGTGTTCCTCATCCAGGTGAAACCTTCGTAAAAGCAAGGACTTAATAGCACCGTAGTTATTTGCTATTGATGGGTCAGCATTTTGAGAAGCCGTCAATGGTTCTCCAACCAAGAATTCATTTAACTTGAGTACCCATGACTCTTCGGGCAAATGATTCGTTTTGCAAGTCTGTTCAAAACGTGACAGGAACGATGAAAGGTCGTCCACGTTCAAGTTGAAAGTGGGTAATTTAAAGTTGTAGAAGTGTTTAGTTTGGCTGGATGACGATCCATTTTGTGAGTTATTATTCTGGTTTGCATCAGCACTTTGTGCTTGTAATTTTGCTGTCTCCAATTTAATACGCGCCAATTCCATTTCTTGTTGTAAAATAATTTCCTCTCGTTTCAATTTATTCTCTTCTTCCTGTCTGGCGATTGCTCTTTGCTCTTCTCTTTCACGTTGAGCAATCTCTCTTAATCTATTTTCCTTGGCAATTTGCTTCATCTCACGTTCCTCCTCCTCTTTCTTTAATGCAGCCTTTTGTTCCTCTATTTCTGCTTTATGTTTTTCCAGTTCTGCCTCAGCAAACTGACGAAGTTCTTGAGATTTATAACCATATTCCTTACCAATTTTAACGAAATGGTCTATAGTAAGCATTTTGACTTTTATCTGGTAAGTAATTATTGGTAATTACTGATTAAAATAGTCAATAGTAGCTTCAGAGTAATTATTATACTTACTCAACTTAGGAATATTCAATATAAATAATCACAATAGTACTGAACTCTTATGTCTAAGTTCAACTAATAGACAATATTTTGTAACAATATTGTATCTAAATAATAACTATATCATAAATAGTTATGATATCTGTTAACTATAATGTAATTACATCACACAATTAATCTCAATATCCAATAATGTTGGGTATGATTCCTAGTAATTATATTGTTCAATGTACTAAGTCACTCTCTTAGTACTAGAAAAGTATATTAAATAATATACAATGGGTCTATTACCTCAAAGGTAGACTATAAGATTATTTTATTTGGTCAATATATATATATATATTATTATTATGCCCTAGGCATCTCTTATAAATTGTAGTGCTAATTTCTTGGACTATCACTGCATAATTATGCAATGTCCCATATTAACCTTAAATATCAGAAAAAATTAATTTAATTAAATTACAAGTGTATTATTGCATATAATATCATATTATTAATGTAGTATTTAATATATATCATGAGGACAAACAAAACAATGATGCAACTAAAGGGTACAAACAATGTCAAGACGCAAACAAGACATTTTCACAATTAAAAATGAATTTATGAACTAAATAAAACAAGCGGAAGTGTCACAAGCCAAATGAAGGGTCAAGGTCTGACCCGAGGTCAACTTAATATTCAAAGTACACCAAAAAAAATGACTGCAAAAAATGATGACATCACAGGACTCATAACGGACGACCATTTAACAATCATCAAATAAATGATAGTAAGAGGAGACTGGACGAAATAGTTAACGAACATGATACAAAACTGAATAAAAAAGGTGAACTTAGTACAAATAAAATACGCCAGTTATCTACGGAACGGCACAGCTAACACAAATCGTCAAACGACAGCAGATTTGGACAGACAGTCCAATGGCAAACCTCAATGGGGCTTCCAAAAGTGCAATCGTTTAACTGCCCTAAGAAACGACCGAAATCAATTCAGGCATCGTGAGAGCCACAGAATCTAATTTCGGTTCATCCTCCCTACCTCCCACGAATTAACAACACATTAAAACAACAAAAAGTACATTAAACATAGGTAAAAAACATGCCTATGTAGGCAGAAGGCATGGACTCAGTTAGCACTGTCACGTTAACGACAATAGTTATTGAGCTAAACTTATCTTTATTTGCTGCTTCACTTGATGCTAGTTGTCGTCGACGGCTAGGCCTGTGCCTTTGACTGTCTGCTCCTGATGGGCAGGCAACGGTAGTCCATCTTGTGCATCTTGATAAATTTGAAGCGAACTAGAAAGGCGTTGAAAAGATGTCTTCTTCTTCACGGCAACAATGCAACAGTGACGTCATGTTGTTATTCATGATCACGTGCGTCACGTCAGCTTCGTAATGGTCATGTGATTGAAAATTGATCGTAAATATTTGTGGTTAACATGTGCGTAAGGAACAGAAGTTTGTTTCTTTTTTTCTGTCGTTCCCCGCATTCGGCCGCCACTTTTGTTGAAGGACTTTCGTGTGTGGTTACTGGTTGTGTTGCTTGAATTCTGATCGTGCTAATATTCGTACGCGAATGGGGTGAACCTCACTTTTGGTTTGTCGTAATGTCTGAACTTGGCATCAAGATGTAAACAACTGTTCATCTTATTAACTCAGCAACTTGATATAAAATGCATAATTCATAATGGTTGAATGGTGTAACGTGATTCAATCAATAATGCCTCCGGTTCGAGTCCTTCACAATTTAATATGGATTACACACATACATAAACAGTTCAATTCACACATGAGGTACATGCATCAATCAATCAATAGACTGCTGTTTTACGTGTCAATGTCCGTTTAAGGATACAATGCAGTAATTGTCGTCAGAACATCACAGCTATATGCACGCGCAGATAGAATGGCTACCTGCCGACAGTGAGACTGTGAGTCTAATTACTTCGTATAAAGTAGACGATTATCTTTCTCCTTCCAAGGATTTAGTTAATCACTAACCTCCATAAGTTTCCTCTCATGTAGAGTTCTAGGACTGACCCTGGTCCATCATAAATGCACATATAAATGGCTATATCATGCCATTGAATTGGAAGGTTAACAAAAACGCAGCTATTCAGCTTGGCGGTCAAGTAGCAAAGGGTAGCGTTTCCTAGTTACCGACTGTGACCCAAACAACGCTATACACGTCATAATCGATCGTGTGTGGAGCGTTCAATAATTGAAACATCTATCGCAATATATTAAATGCCTTAACCTTTACAATTGCACGTCCGCTAACCTTTAGCAGACGGCGTTAATATCATATACCGTAACAATATCATGTTTTAAAAAGGCACATTTGAACCCATTTCGTCATTATTTAGTCGCTGTTCGAGCTCTCTGCTTGCTTCTTGTAGTCAATCGATGAGGTGTCTCTTGTCACAGTCCAACAATAATCAGCAAGCATTGAAGGGCTCCAATTGCTTTGATACCTTGTCTCCATAGCAGCAATGTCCTGGTGAAATCGTTCACCATGCTCATCCCTGACCGCTCCGCAGTTTGACGTAAAGAAATCCAGATGAGAATCCAGAAAATGAATTTTCAAAGACATGTTGCAGCCAAGACTCTTATACTTCAGAAGGAGATTTTCTACAATTTCATTGTAATTATCAGATCTGTTGTTTCCAAGAAAATTGTCCACCACTGTCGTGGAATATTCTAATCCACATATATAAATTATCAAGTAAATATAAAGCCTAATAAATACATATAATAAATAAAGGAAGAAGAATGGTAAAGAACAGTGCTGTCACAATGACAGTACTCGAAATCCCCCTTCTTTTCTACTTCGTCGGCAAATTGTAACGCTTTCACGTTGATATTAAAGGCCTTCTGCAACATACACGCGTTTCCCAAACACACAATAAAATGTGCTGCCTTTCTAAGAAAAACCTTGAAATATGCAAGTTGACCTAAATTTTAAATTCCATTCATGTCTTTTTCTACACTATGTTACCAAAAACCAAAAGACAGATGGACTAAAGGATAGCGAGAAGGGAGAGGCAGAAAGCCGAACACTAAACACGCGTCGCGCGATACACAAATGCTGCCATCACGCGTGTAAGACTACATGCACTAACTTTTTTTCAGACGGACAGTGATAAATTCACTACCCTTCCCAGAGTTAGGTTTTAAAATCACAAAAAAACGCTTATTAGGAAAGATAACATTATATGGGTTTACGTTTGAAAACATTACAGTACCCAGACAGCACATCTTCGAAACAGGAGGTAGAAGGAATTGCATATTTTGAACGCAGCCACGTAGCTCTTTTAAATTTGGATATTTGGGTTCCTTAGGGCTTGCTGACAAAGAATATGTAAAACGTTACGCAAATAGTCCAGGAATTAATAAATTATAACCAAAATAAAATAGTGGGGATGCCTGACAACATAAAATCATTTCTGCTCATAAAATTTTTTTATAACGTGTTTGAACAAAACCTTACGTTACAGAAATAGCCTACCATGTAAACTCCAAATTGATTGGAGCGCAACAAATGAAAGACTAACCACGATTGGTCGGGCTATAAATACTATCTTGGTTGTTAGGGAGACGTAGGAAGGTAACATTTTTTCAAACACTTGTCGAAACGTGGCTCGATTGGCCAGACTCGCTGATATAATCACTTAGGAGCGTTAGTTCGAAACCACTTGTTTAAATAAGCTTGATAAAGCAACAGTGCGTTGAAGCCAGCTCATATTTTGCTAAATAAAAGCCTGGAACATAAGCAGATGGGAATTTGTGCCAGTAAATGTGCCAGAATTCATTGCTAATCAACGTATCTGTGTTTATTCTATGAATTGTGGTAAGCTTGAACCATTCAGTATCTTTTAATGAAAATTGAATGTGAATTGTTAATTTATGCCTGTATATATATGTGTAGTTCAGTGGCAAACAGGAGATAAAGCCTATAATGCTCCAGCCTGAACAGAGGGTGTCGGAGGAAAGTAAAACGGCATGGAATGGCCAAATAGTACACTGACACCTGGATGATTGACTAGAAAGAAATAATGCTGGAAGTTGTCACGTGGGTCTTTATATCATTAAATTACCTACATCTTCTTCCTATTCTTTCACCAAATTCTTTTCGCATCATTCGTTGCGAAAAATATTTTCTTCCATATTCTTAAACTTTACCTTGTGTTTTTCTCATACTGGGATACGTAATTCTATTTACGTAGATGTCAGTGAACGAAGCTGTGATTTTCGCTTCTATCAGACCCGAAATGGCAGACAGTCGTCTGAATTTTCCAGCGAACACGCGCGGTTGCTTCGGGCTGATCGCTCAGGTAGGCGTTAAAACTATCACCTACACGGCGTAGAGCAGACATATAGTCTGGGAAAACGTAGCTCTAGGAAAAATTTTCTAGCGTGAAGTGTGATCTGTCATCCAGCCGCCTCCCCCGCTCAGAAATGGAAATCGGGAGAGGAAGGTGCCAAGCCCACTCATGGCAGTTACGACATGAGGGAAGCTGACACATGATGTTGGGAGTAGGGGAGATAATTTCGCTTGGCGAAATAAGTTTGGGCCCTTTGTCTGATTTTAAGATATTGGCCAAGTTTGAAACTTTAATTTCATTCTCGCTCATAGACTCCACAGTAGATAAGTCGCTCGAAAACAGAATAGCTGTTAGCGAAGATCTCAGTTTGTTTCGGCAATTTGTCGAACTTCTAGACTTCCAGAAATATTTTCAGCATTTTTATTCTTAAGTTGTGCGACTACCTGTAATTCTGTGGTTGAGGTAATTAATATGATAGATATATAGATTTTGTGAGTGTTAAAGTGTTAAATCGCTTAATTCATTTTAATCTATTTCTTTAGCGCAGAAGAGAAATAAAGTGGTAGGCTATTATATTTTCTAGGGAAGCATTCAGTGGAAAGCAGAATAAAATTAAAATTTCTAGCTTATAACGGCAATTGTAGCTATTTTATAAATTTAATTTAACTGCTAATACTCAGTCGAGTGTATTTTTCTAAACTAACGTATAAACTCTAGAATCCAGCCTCATGAATGGTGACGGAATACGCACGTGTTCTTAATTTATGAGGATTGCTGATTTTTAAATATAACTTACGTCACGGGAAGTTTAAATGATAAGCAAAGCTCTCTGCTTGCAAGTTTAAATGTAAGTTTTAACCAGTACAGATTCTGTTTATTATATTATATGTGTTATTTTTCCTCCACACAGTGAAAGTTTTGGGGTGACCCTAACTTTACCAGCACCTAGTAGTAGTTTCCATACTTGTGAAGAAATAGACAGTCCTTATTTTGAACCACGTGGGTTTTCTCAAGTAACACTGATCTGACGGTGCAAGTTAGACAGAAATACTAATATCCCTATAACGGGTTTTCAAAGACTGTAATGATAAATACTGGACCTTGGAGCCAGCACTTAATTTCTTCTAGAAACTCTATATAATTTGCTGCCTGGTGGCGTGAATATTAACAATCATTTCCCGACTAGATTATATCTTGTGGACAAATCTGTGGTGTGACTAAAGTGAATCCTATACTGAGGGAAGGCACCGACCTGACATTCATCATTTTTTAGAAACCTACGCTATTGACACTGTGCTCTGCTAACTCCCGCGCCTGGAATAATTGTTAGGTGACTTAATCAGACATTTGAACAAATTTGCATACCCAAGTAGTCGTTCCCGGAGACTCCAAGTTAAATACGTCTTTTGGAACTGGGGACTTCTTGGCAGAAGACTGCATTTTTTGAGTCTGTGTGAAAATCTAAAATCAATGTGTTCCAAGAGGCAGCAAGCAAAGTCGTGAGTACAAGTATGAGAAGCCATGGCGGAATGAATGAGTGTACGCTGGTTTGAGTGATATTTTTCACTATTTTATCTTTGACACCCTGTTGCTGTCCTAATTTTTTTTCAATCTGCATAATTTGTTGCTAAGGCTAGAGTTCTTGTGTTTTTGTCTTAGGTTAAATCAGATTTTTTTTTCAAACTCTGTGCATATAATTACGAGATAAAACAAAGAAAAACTCTTAGACTCAAACCCTATGTATCTGTGACTCGGGCGCCATCATCTGTTCTCTTAACGGGGCCGGGCTAAACCTAGAGTTAACACTATAACGGGGCTATCATCCTTGCAACATTTCCTTGATTTTTTATGACTATGTGTATATGTATTTTCCTTGATGTACTTTCTTTGATGTTGTGAGCCGATTTTTCCTGATAATAAAATCGCTCTTGAACTTAATAATCGTGTTTGGTCAGCTCGTTCTAGATAATATATATATCATTGTTATAGTTTTCCCACGTCTGTGTGTTTACCTGTCGTCACGTGTATGTGCGTGCCTGTGAGCGATAGAAATATACGTAATATGTATATTGGTGTAGTCTGTCTGACGCTGTAACAACTGTTGTAGAAGATAGGTGAGAGAGAGAAGAACTCTTTTCGCTTTCAGAGACAGCCACTATATCAAATCTATCATCTCACGTGTGTGGAAATTCTATTACCTTTCACTAACTCTCACTGAGTCTATCACCTATTCAAACCTATTCAGAAGGGACCAAACCTAGTCTTAATACTCCTATCGAAAATCTACGACAAATGGTCGCTCGTTACCGGGAATTGAACCCAAAATCCTAAGGCGATACGACAAGTGGGGTCTCGCCCGACGGATTTTTGAACTTAGAATAGGAAGACGAGTACGACAAATGTGAACTCGTTTCCGGTTTTTGAACTTAGAATAGGAAGACGAGACGACAAATATCAGCTCGTCTGCAAGATTTTATTCTGTAATAGAGTAAGAGTGTGATGTCTTGTGAGTTGTTATATCTTTAAATAATTTACCCCCTAGACTAGCGATCTGTTTACGGGCGTGCTGACCACACAAACTAATAAGTTTTTTTTTTCCACAGCATCTTTGAATAATATACATTTTGGTTACAGGTTGATTTTGTCGGGATATATGTTAACTGCTGATTGTAATACTAAATGCTGGTAAAGTGGTGAGTGTATAACATTCACTGGGTACTGAGGCAGAACGGCGTTTGAACTAAGTTAAGGAGTGTGTTTCGGACTTTTTTGTCCAGATTAATTCCCTCCCTTACCCGATCTGACTTCAGGGGCGAACTTATAGTGGATTTTAAAAAAATTAAGGGATTTTTCTCTGTAATTTAGCAATAATTTTTTTTTGCTTTTCCACTGTAGCAACTTATTTTTCAGAGGTAATCTTAACTACCATTCAGTTGGCGTAGTCGTGTTTTGCATTAGGTGCTTTATTGCCGATTAATAGCAGCGATAGTTAGATTTTTATTTTTGGAGGAGGTATCCCAGGGTGAAGTATATCATCTTTTGAATTTGATATTTTTTTTTCTCGTAAGTGGTAGGAACCAGTGTATCCTTTTTCCTATTTTCTTTCTCCACTAGTTTCAGTCACTGACATAATATGGCCGAGAGGGCAAAGCTTAGACAACTTCTCAGGGACGAAGCGAGAGAGGAGGGACTGGAAGGAGAAGAAGCGAAAGCATTTGTCAGAGACGAACTTGAGAGATATGATGCGGAGAGGAAAGCAGCGGAAGCTAAGGAAAAAGCAGCCGCAGATTTACAGCAGAAGAAGATGGATGAGGAAATGGAAATTCGCAGGATGCAGCATGAGGAAAGAGAGAAGGAAAGACAGCAGGAGGAAAGAGAGAAGGAGAGACAGCACGAGAAGGAGAGGGAACAGAGACAGCACGAGTTGGCGCTTAAAACTCTTGAGTTCCAAAGTCGTGGTGCTGCCTCTACCTCCAGCAATGGAGAGTCTTCTCCTCATTCTTCCTTAACTGACCCTGCTAACACTCAATCCCTTCAACTAAATGCTATGTCTTTCACTCTTGAATCTTTTCCTTGTCCAAATGAGAAGATTGACACATGGTTAGAAAAATTTGAGAAAATTGCAACTCTGTACGGATTAGAGAGGTCGCGTTGGAATATGAAACTTTCCCAGGCCCTAAAAGGTTCTGCTTATGATGTTTATTCTAAGCTGGAAAGTAGCCAACAAGACGACTACGATGTGTTGAAGAAAGCGTTACTGGAGCGCTTTGAAATGAACGCTCGCAAATTTGTGCAACTGTTTCGCAACAGCAGAAAGGAGAATTCTGAAACTTTTCAGCAGTTCTCATCTCGGTTGAAGGGATACCTAACAAAGTGCCTTGAGCTTTCACAGCTCCCCTCTACTTATGAAAGTCTTGAGGAATTTGTTCTAACTGAACAAATAAAGAACACTTTGTCTGCTGATACCCGGAGATTTCTCGCTGAGCAGGGGGCAGAAAAACTTGAAGACATTTTGGAAAAGTCTGAGCGTTATCACAATGCGCTGGCTGAACTACCGGCCACAAAGCGGAAACCGACAGAGGAGCATTTTCGAAAACATAACCTAGAGCAATCTTCTCAGGCTTCTAACCAAAACAACCACAGAGAAACTGGACCTCAAAACCCCCCTCCTGAAAAATCCAAGTTCTACAAGAACAAGTACCCCAACCACCCCAAACAGTCTGATCAACCCGACCGCCCTACATGGCAGCGTAGCCAGAAAGGACAAGGTGGCAAAGGGAGAACCCCCGAGCACGGGACATATGATCAGACCGAGCACACCGAGCCGAAACGCATCGGATGCTTATTGACAGTCTCGCAAGGCGGAATTATTGACAGTGATTCCCAACCTGTTGGGGATAGACCCTCAACGCGAGGTACTGTTACTTTGAACGGTTCTCAAACTTCTTGCTTATTTGACACGGGGCTTTCTTACGATTGCATTGTTGCCAGAAACCTGGTCAAACCCGGTCAAGAGACAGCAGAGACCGTACAACTTTGTGGAGTTCGTAAGAGTGATGCACCTACAGCGCTTCCCATCGCATTGGTGGAGATCCACTCTGATTTCGTCAGAGGCGTGATCAAAGCGGCTGTTATGGATGATCCCATCTACCCAGTCATACTTGGCGGTAGATACGTGTGTATTGGGAAACCGGAGAGCCGATTGTGGCAGCAGTAACTACAAGAGGGCAAACCAAGAAGGAACGGGAGCCTGCGCCTAATTTGTTACCCATGGAACTTAAAGAAGCGCAATACAAGGACCCTACTTTGGCACCTTGCTTTAGGAAACTGCCCATGGCTAAGGAACCCACACAGCACGGGGACATTTTTTCTAAGGATGGCGTACTTTATCGGAGAACGGGCAAGCCTGACCAAGGTTACAACCAGCTCCTAGTACCGAAACAGTACAGAAGCCAAATCCTAGAAATGGGGCACTCTCTTCCCTTTAGCGGACATATGGGACAGAACGCCACAAACCAACGTATAACCACTCATTATTGGTGGCCTGGAGTGAATACTGATATTATCAGATATGTCAAATCCTGTGCCCAGTGCCAACGTGTACCACCCAAGCAACGGACCCCCCCCCCAGTCCACATGGGTGAAATGCCAATAATGGGAACACCATTCGAACGGGTTGTGATCGACATTTTAGGGCCTTTCGAAAGGACTAAAAGAAGGAACAGGTTTATCCTGACCTTAGTCGATACATGCACTTTATGGGCAGAAGCTATCCCGCTAACATGCGCAGATGCCAAGCATGTCGCAGAAGCCCTCGTGCAGATTTTCACTCGGTTGGGATTCCCGCAGCAAGTGTTGACGGATAATGGATCTCCATACCGAAACCTGTTGATGGATGAGATCGTTAAGATCTTGAGGACCCAGCACATCCACACTAAGCCATATACTCCGGCCGGAAATGGGCTCGTGGAACGTGCTAATGGAAACCTCACCATGATGCTAAGTAAGCTGGCACAAGTGAAACCTGAAGATTGGGATCTCTGTATTCCTGCAGCATTATTTGGCTACAGAGAATCTCCTCATACTTCCACAGGATTTCCGCCAGCTACACTCTTATTCGGCAGACCCATTAAGGGCCCGCTTGAAGCCTTACTTCAGTCTCTGACAGACGAGAAGGCTGATGAGACAGTTGTCTCAGCCAGTAAATATGTGTCGGTTTTAAAGGAACGGTTGAAACTAGGGTGGGACCTAGCAACGACTAACTTTAAGTGAGCACGCACCAAGCACGCTAACCGATACAGGAAAGTCGCGGAAGAGAGAGAACTGGAAGCAGGAGAGAAAGTTTTGGTGTTACTCCCTACCGAGAACAACCAACTGAAGATCGGATGGCAAGGGCCGTTTACCGTCCTGAAAAAGATTTCTAAGGCTAACTACCAGATCTCTATTCAAGGAAAGGAGAAGGTTTTCCATTTAAATCTCTTAAAGAGATACTTGGAAAGACCAGTGCCAACCTCCGACCATCTCCTGACGATCGCCAGAGCTGACGAAGATGATGATAGTGGCAGGGATATTCCACCGCTATCACAAGAAATCTTTCAAAAATGTCAAAAGCGGCGACGCTCTTTCAAGCGCGCATGGGAGACATTCCAGAGGAAGGAAACTTTGGGGAGTAGACTCGAGTAGGAATTGGAGAGAGATGGAGGGGGAAGATGAGAGGGAAGAAGACAGACACCCCGAAGCTACGGTTATAGGAAATTTAATTCCATAACGTAGACATGGAGTGCTTCCATATCTTAAGGGGGGACGTCCTGTCACGTGGGTCTTTATATCATTAAATTACCTACATCTTCTTCCTATTCTTTCACCAAATTCTTTTCGCATCATTCGTTGCGAAAAAATATTTTCTTCCATATTCTTAAACTTTACCTTGTGTTTTTCTCATACTGGGATACGTAATTCTATTTACGTAGATGTCAGTGAACGAAGCTGTGATTTTCGCTTCTATCAGACCCGAAATGGCAGACAGTCGTCTGAATTTTCCAGCGAACACGCGCGGTTGCTTCGGGCTGATCGCTCAGGTAGGCGTTAAAACTATCACCTACACGGCGTAGAGCAGACATATAGTCTGGGAAAACGTAGCTCTAGGAAAAATTTTCTAGCGTGAAGTGTGATCTGTCACCGCCTCCCCCGCTCAGAAATGGAAATCGGGAGAGGAAGGTGCCAAGCCCACTCATGGCAGTTACGACATGAGGGAAGCTGACACATGATGTTGGGGAGTAGGGGAGATAATTTCGCTTGGCGAAATAAGTTTGGGCCCTTTGTCTGATTTTAAGATATTGGCCAAGTTTGAAACTTTAATTTCATTCTCGCTCATAGACTCCACAGTAGATAAGTCGCTCGAAAACAGAATAGCTGTTAGCGAAGATCTCAGTTTGTTTCGGCAATTTGTCGAACTTCTAGACTTCCAGAAATATTTTCAGCATTTTTATTCTTAAGTTGTGCGACTACCTGTAATTCTGTGGTTGAGGTAATTAATATGATAGATATATAGATTTTGTGAGTGTTAAAGTGTTAAATCGCTTAATTCATTTTAATCTATTTCTTTAGCGCAGAAGAGAAATAAAGTGGTAGGCTATTATATTTTCTAGGGAAGCATTCAGTGGAAAGCAGAATAAAATTAAAATTTCTAGCTTATAACGGCAATTGTAGCTATTTATAAATTTAATTTAACTGCTAATACTCAGTCGAGTGTATTTTTCTAAACTAACGTATAAACTCTAGAATCCAGCCTCATGAATGGTGACGGAATACGCACGTGTTCTTAATCTATGAGGATTGCTGATTTTTAAATATAACTTACGTCACGGGAAGTTTAAATGATAAGCAAAGCTCTCTGCTTGCAAGTTTAAATGTAAGTTTTAACCAGTACAGATTCTGTTTATTATATTATATGTGTTATTTTTCCTCCACACAGTGAAAGTTTTGGGGTGACCCTAACTTTACCAGCACCTAGTAGTAGTTTCCATACTTGTGAAGAAATAGACAGTCCTTATTTTGAACCACGTGGGTTTTCTCAAGTAACACTGATCTGACGGTGCAAGTTAGACAGAAATACTAATATCCCTATAACGGGTTTTCAAAGACTGTAATGATAAATACTGGACCTTGGAGCCAGCACTTAATTTCTTCTAGAAACTCTATATAATTTGCTGCCTGGTGGCGTGAATATTAACAATCATTTCCCGACTAGATTATATCTTGTGGACAAATCTGTGGTGTGACTAAAGTGAATCCTATACTGAGGGAAGGCACCGACCTGACATTCATCATTTTTTTTAGAAACCTACGCTATTGACACTGTGCTCTGCTAACTCCCGCGCCTGGAATAATTGTTAGGTGACTTAATCAGACATTTGAACAAATTTGCATACCCAAGTAGTCGTTCCCGGAGACTCCAAGTTAAATACGTCTTTTGGAACTGGGGACTTCTTGGCAGAAGACTGCATTTTTTGAGTCTGTGTGAAAATCTAAAAATCAATGTGTTCCAAGAGGCAGCAAGCAAAGTCGTGAGTACAAGTATGAGAAGCCATGGCGGAATGAATGAGTGTACGCTGGTTTGAGTGATATTTTTCACTATTTTATCTTTGACACCCTGTTGCTGTCCTAATTTTTTTTCAATCTGCATAATTTGTTGCTAAGGCTAGAGTTCTTGTGTTTTTGTCTTAGGTTAAATCAGATTTTTTTTTTCAAACTCTGTGCATATAATTACGAGATAAAAAAAAAAAGAAAAACTCTTAGACTCAAACCCTATGTATCTGTGACTCGGGCGCCATCATCTGTTCTCTTAACGGGGCCGGGCTAAACCTAGAGTTAACACTATAACGGGGCTATCATCCTTGCAACATTTCCTTGATTTTTTATGACTATGTGTATATGTATTTTCCTTGATGTACTTTCTTTGATGTTGTGAGCCGATTTTTCCTGATAATAAAATCGCTCTTGAACTTAATAATCGTGTTTGGTCAGCTCGTTCTAGATAATATATATATCATTGTTATAGTTTTCCCACGTCTGTGTGTTTACCTGTCGTCACGTGTATGTGCGTGCCTGTGAGCGATAGAAATATACGTAATATGTATATTGGTGTAGTCTGTCTGACGCTGTAACAACTGTTGTAGAAGATAGGTGAGAGAGAGAAGAACTCTTTTCGCTTTCAGAGACAGCCACTATATCAAATCTATCATCTCACGTGTGTGGAAATTCTATTACCTTTCACTAACTCTCACTGAGTCTATCACCTATTCAAACCTATTCAGAAGGGACCAAACCTAGTCTTAATTCTCCTATCGGAAATCTACGACAGAAGTGCAGAGGCGTGGTAACCATTAAGGAGGTAAATACTGGTATAAAGTATTTCAGATGAAGCTGACAGTTGGCCTAACGCTCTGAACTCAATGTTTGTGATGTATTGTGATCAGTGTAAAAAGAGAGTATAAGTTGGTTATGAAGTAGAAGGTACATCCTTCTTGTTTACAGGGACCGTGGTCTTGATGGTACTGAGCAGCACCTGGTCAGAGCTTTGCTGAATCCAGAGTCGGACAGCATACTCCTTGGTCCATTTAGCTATCAGTGAGGTGTCTCCAGAGCCCAGGGGAGAATTCGAGCAGAGGAGTCCTTTCCTGCCGCCATCACGCAAGATAAGCTGATTTGGCCAGCTGAGCTCAACATTATGTCCCCTCATCTTGAAATGACTTTGTAAAAATAACATTCAGAGGGGAATTTAATTGTCTTAATATCAGGAACTGAGAACATCTCCAATACTAGTCCCAAAAGACAAACTATTGAAGTCATGATGACAAATACCAACAGAGCTTGAACAAAACAAAACCAGTATTACCTCATATTACTACTACACAACTGACACACATAGGATAATTTTAATAATATATGTCACTACAATATTCATATTGATAAAGTCTGTACATATACTTGTAATTAAAATTGATTGTGATCCCTGGTTCCTTTGTATTTGAATCAGGACACATATACCTTTAAAACAACAATGAATACATATTGTTATTTGAAAAGTTATCAGTGACTCCTTAAGATATTCTCATAGAGTGTTATATGTATGTGAGTGTCACAGTGTTGTCAAGAGTAGTGGATTAAATTAAATTGTTTATCTGTCTGTTGTTGTGACTTACACTTCATCATACACATACCCTAGACACATAACGTAGTCATCACACTATTCCAGAATAATTCTGACTGAGATATATAGATAGGTGGTAGCAAGTAAGGTTATCTATAATACACTACTCTTAATAGATATAGATACCTTCACAGCTGATCTCAGTCAGTACACTAAGTCCCCTATAAATATTTATAACATCCCACTTCACCACAACCACTGACTTAAATGCTAGCCATGCTGCTTTTTCCTTGCCATGCAACACGCAAAGAAACTCGTCATCATGAAGAAGTTTTTGAATTTGCGGACCAACAAATACTCCCTCTCTTATTTTAGCTTCACTCAGTCTTGGAAATTTTCTGATGAGGTATTTGAAAGCCTCATCTGTTTTCTCCATTGCCTTGACAAATTTTTTTCATGAGACCCAGCTTAATGTGCAAGGGTGGCAACAAAATCTTGCTGGTGTCGACAAGTGCTGGGTTCTCAACGTTCTTACTGCCAGGCTGCAATGACTGCCTGATTGGCCAATGTCTTCTGATGTAATGGTCACTTCGTGCACGGCTATCCCACTCACAGAGAAAGCAACAGTACTTGGTGTATCCATCCTGTAGTCCAAGCAAAAGAGCGGCCACTTTTAAGTCACCGCAAAGTGACCAATGATGATGATCGTAGTTTATACACTTCAAAAGCTGCTTAATGTTTTCATAAGTTTCTTTCATATGAACTGCGTGGCCTACTGGAATTGACGGTAACACATTACCATTATTCAACAAAACAGCTTTAAGACTCGTCTTGGATGAATCAATGAAAAGCCTCTACTCTTCCGGTATGTAATTGATTTTGAGGGCTGCCATTAAACCAGAAATGTTGTGGCACGCAGAAAGGTCACCCTCTTTGAAAAAGAATGTAATAAGTGGCTTCTGGCGGTTCCTATACAAAGACATTGTAACAACTTCTGCCAGGAGATTCCACTGTTGCAATCTGGAACCCAAAAGCTCTGCCTTGTTCTTCGGTAAATTCAGATCTCTTACAAGATCATTCAGTTCACCTTGGGTTATTAAGTGTGGTTTAGTGGATGTAGTTCGCTCAAAATCTGGGTCGCTTGAGGATGGTTCAGGACCACCAATGTCCTCTTCTTCATCAGTGGAAGCAGCTGAAAATGATTCTGGCACTTTGGGAACTGGTAGGTCATCGTCATGTGGTACCGGACGTATTGCAGAGGGGATGTTTGGATATTCCAGAGTCCATTTTTTCTTCTTTGATATGCCTTTCCCAATTGGAGGGACCATGCAAAAGTAACAGTTGTTGAGATGATCAGTGGGCTCTCTCCAAATTATTGGGACTGCAAAAGGCATAGCTTGCCTTTTGCCAGTCAACCACAGTTTAAGATGTGCTGCACATGTATTGCAGCATATGTGTGGCGCCCAGCTCTTATCTTGATCTCCTATTCTGCAGCCAAAATACAAACTGTACGCCTTCTTAATCACTTTAGTTATATTTCGTTTTTGTGATACAAATGTCACCTCACCACATATATAACAGAAATTATTAGCACTGTTCACACTTGTCCTAGGCATTTCTAACTACGATACTTTTGATAAGGACAAATGCACTAACTAATGGCAAAATTTTATCAGAGATAAGATATTTATACACAAAGGTGATGTAATCATAGGTAGGATTGCATCATCAACTTCTAGTTACATTTTTATTGGTCATTAGAAAAAATTATGCAATCGCCCACAACAGTTGCGTCATATATATAAATTGACCGTAATTAAATAAACTAGTAGCATATATCTTGAAAACTAGAGCCAATCAACATTTTTTAATGTCATTTTCGTTTTCAGCACACCAAAATTAGTTAAGATCAGCTATTTTCATTTCTGGTACATTTTGGTTGTTGACTAGTGTTATTATTGTATGAATTCAAGCTGTAAGATCAGTTTTATATTACATGATCACTAAAAATATACTTCATGTAGTAAATGTACACAATTTTTGCGGCACACTTTGGTAGACCATTAATCTCTTGTCTAAAGAGATTTTACATATATTAAGTTTCCTCCTACCCCAAAGACGTTTTGTCTCAGAACATAGGCACACTTACCACTGAAGACTTTGACTGTCAGTACACTGTATATAAGAAAGTGTGAGTTCTGAGTGACTATTGTCTAACAGGCTCTGTCCTCATCATTCCAAGTCAGTTGTCTCTCCTCTACACGTAATATGTCTTACTATTTTCCAAAATCAACAGTCTGTCTTGAAGTCTGGTGTATCTTTAGTTTAATAATTAAGACTTAATTTTCTTTCAGCAAGGAGGGAGATAGGTAGGAAGGTAGGGAGCAAAGTAGGTAGGTAAGTAGGTCAGTAGATAGATAGATAGATAGATAGATAGATAGATAGATAGATAGATAGATAGATAGATAGATAGATAGATAGATAGATAGATAGATAGATAGATAGATAGATAGATAGTGTGGTATATATATATAAATATATATATGTGTGTGTGTGTTTATGTGTGTGTGTGTGTGGGTGGGTGGGTGTATGTATATATGCTTCCTATGTTAAGTGTTGCATTAGTTGACAAATATCATGTCTGAGGTGAGCAGAAAGAGACAAGATGAGAGAAGATAATACCAAGAGGACACGAATATTATGAAACTAGACAGCAATAGTTCTGAGAGCTCGGGTTCCAGCGCCATTTTACACTGTGTGGCCCGCTCACTGTTTGGGAAAAGGTGTGGAAAAAAAACTGAGAAGATAATGCTGCCTTGGCTGAGACTAGGGCTCCCTCCCTTCTTCACACCCCCAGAAGGTCAAACCCGGGTCAAATTGCCCCTGCCTGTTCCTCCGTCTCGTTCGGCTTGGTAATTGCCGGATTTGTTGGTAAAGTGCGACCATGAACCTGGGGTGTGGAAATCTCGACCTCTGTTTCTACTTTGGCCCCTTTCCTCCGCTTTGTCATTCATATCAACAACTTGTTGACAATCAGTGTATCTTGTCTATTTATAGGACTTACCTAGTCAGGTTGATAGCATTAACCACGGCAGTGTGCGTGTGTGACTGCAGGGCCATAGATACGGGGGGTGGGGGGGTGGGGGGAATTATACTGTACCGGTACCAAAATAGTGCATTAAAAAATCTTTTTTATTACCCCCCCCCCCCCCTAATAAAGCCCTATCTACGGCCCTGTGTGTGAGTATGTATGTATGTATGTATGTATGTATGTATATATGTGTGTGTGGTAACAGCCCTCATTAACGCTGTATGAATTTATGTAAATTTACTTTAGGGCCTATGTAAATTCTAATGATTCTCCTATATGCCATGTTGTATTTTATTATATCATGTCAGTACATATCAATGTATTTTCTAGAGAATAAAGATTCTGTATATGAGTGTATATATCATAGACCCTACAAATCCCCATTTTTAAAAATTTTATTTTAACTCTTTTAATCCTTTTTTTTTTTAATTTAATTTTAACTATTTTAAACAGATCGTATTCTTCTAACCTCGCTGGTCGACAATTTTGATTTCACATCAAAATCGAGTTGTTAATTCATCTAGGACGGGCAAATACTTTCCCAACTAAATGCAAACATTCACCGCTACAGCAGAAGATTGTTAAAAAATGGGTCAAGGTTGGTTTTCCCCCTCCCACCACTTTTGTCTTCCAAACGCCGCGCTTTCCCACTCCACCCCCACAAACCACCCCCTTTTGCATTCAACATTTGTGTTGTAGAAAAACTGGAGTTAAGGTCCAGTATCAATAGAATTACAAAACAGGGGATAAAAATAGCGTGCAATGTGAAATTGTTAACAATGCACAGACATTTAAAAGCTAGGGGCAATACGTACACCGGATTTAATAAATTAACGCCTACAAGAGGATTGTTCCTTACTGGGATATGAAGAAATAAAGATTTCTTGGAAAAATTATATGCATCCTTCATCATCATCTCCTTTTGGTGGCTCCCAGCTACATAGGGAGTCAAACGGAAAACAATGTTGAATGTATACGGTTTTGTAAGAGCCCATAGCTTTGGACGTTCCATGCTCCTAAGAAGATAGAACACAACAAAGTTGCAAGTGATTTATGTTACAAAATTCTATTCCAGTGGTTCTCACCCTTAGAAAGCAAAGACCACAGGGAAAATCCTCTCATTTCCGCAAACCTCTTGCTCCAATTTATGTGAACGGCATTAGAGGCTCTTTTGATGACTCTGCGGACTGAAGAAAGAGTCGCCAACGTAGCATTATTGGGAATGCAGATATTCCCAATTTAATTACTGAGACGTATAATGGAAATATAGCCTTCAGTAATCTGACAGCCTTTGTTTTCCCGTTAGCGTCCTATGATTTGCTAACAAAACCACGCATTTTTCTGCCTGCCTTACTCACTTTTTAATCTACGCCTCTTTTTCTTGACCATAAGCAAACGAAGTTGTTTACCAACTTTCGCGACCTGCCAGTCATAACAGGGAGCGAATGAGGTTTGTTTACGCAAGTTTCTCACGCGAGCTGATCTATCGTCATCGATGCCTGAGAGACCGCACGTGAAGAAACCGAAGATCCTTTGAAGTTCGTACTCAGGGCAGCCGGGATTTCCCCGAAATGTCTTCGATGTTCAAATACGGGCTAAATCTCCGAGAACCCGTTACATGGTTTTAAGTCTCTGATGTCGATTAGCAACGCCCGACAGAGTGACCGTGGAAAGCTTTCATCTGGGGGACTCACGCTTCTGATTCTCTGCTACGCACAATAGTGTGAAAAGTAGCATCCCCTAGAGATCAGATAGCCAGGACAATATATGAACTGTGTCTTCCAAAACCAGCTATCAGTTGTCACTCAGAATTTTTCGGATAGTCTAAACACGTAGACTAGAGCCATTGTGGAAGATATGTTAATAGATTTCGTGGGGATCTTTATTCCGATATTCTGGTAATAGAAATTAGCATTTACGTGATTTAATGTGTTAAGTTTTATCATTATAATTCACTGTGATTTTCTAGCGTTAAAACTAGTGAAATAAAATAACGCGTAAGTATTTTTTTTTTGCCAGATGTGCAGTTAGAATGGAATTTCCATCACCCGGTTTCTTACATAAGAAGAGATGGTTCTAGTTGACTGATTAAGTGCTAGGGCGACTATAGTGACAGAATAGAATTCACGTTTATTTCATTGTGTGTATTTATTATAAGTGACTATTATTTAAAATTATACGACTAAACAAACAGACGCCGACAATTTAATAGCAATTAACGACAGGCGATATTTTGTAAGTGCGCGTATGGACAATTAAATAATAATAGACATTGTACACTGATAGTTAACGCGAGCCAGGGGCGGGGATGGCGCATACTTTCACCCGACCTAGACACGCCGCGATAGCACAAGCTGACCGGATAGGAATAGGCTAAGGACACCGTGTGCCTTTTAACTTTAATCAGGACTGACGGAGTGGATAAGAAATCGTCTTGTCCCATCCGTGTGTATATAGAATAGTAGCATATTTTCATAAATGTTTCTTTATTCCTAAGCAGACCTGATCACAAGAGCGCCCAGCGATTTTCTATTTTGGTTTTTTCTTCATTTACTGAATGGTTAATGGTCTCTTTCTTGGCGTGTGCATCCCCAAGTTCATTTGTGAACAGGATTGGCCAAAGATAACCAGCAACATTTTTAACTTGTCAATTTAACTGGACTTATCAATACCCAGATATTTTTCAATTTTATCAGCCCACAGGGGTTGTGCCGAAATAAAAACACTATCTGACTTTTGACAGTCGTATCAGCGGATTATCCAGAAAGTTACGCTGTTTCAAAATCGGCGCTCACCATAGAGTCAGCCGATAGGGTTTACCATCATTTATCAATAGTAACTATCCAATAACCAGATGTTTCCCAATACTGGAAGTATTTTCCTCTTTTAACTGTGAACCCAAGATCACGTTCTTCTACATCAACTATTTGGCGGTGACATTTATTCATCCGGGGAAAATTAAATCACCAAATTCGGCGTCCACCTTATTAAATGTATTAACGGATGGACTGGGGCCAATTTGGGAGATACAACCCTGGCAATTTTATATTCAGGATAATTGTATTCCAAAGGGATCACCAAGAGTAGGTACGGAGTGATTGAGTGGCCACTATTGACAGAGAGAGTGAATATTTTTCTTTGTTACAGGAATGTAATCATCCTTGATTTTGCTTTAAAATTGTTTACTTTACTGAGTAGCATTTATTAGGAACTTCGTTTACCTTACTGTCTATTCTGTAATGTGATAGGGTGGGGAGAGAAGATGATGATGATGTTGTGATATTTGATCACTCTCTTGCACACTCGCAACCGACCCGATTCAACAATAAAACTCTGATTCTTAAGGCAGGGGCTGTATTTATTATTACAACCCATTCAGTGACTGAGAGCACACTGAAGCAAACATTAAACAAATAAACCAACAAACAAAACACCAAACAAACATCAAGCTAGTGCTCAGTTGTTAATCCTGAAACGCAAACAAAGCACGGGCTAGTTAAAATCATAGTTAAATAACGATACTCTCACCTGCCAAACAGTCCTTCCACGCCACCTGACACCCTCAACTATCACACACGCACACACTCATGCGTGTCGTCCAATGCGACTAGTAAGGTGTTGTGCATGAGGCTGGCAATCTCACCGTGTAACATCGGTTGCTACGAAACCACTACTGCAAGAGCACACACCCAACTATCACACACACACACACACTCACGCATGTCGTCTAGCGATACTAGTATGGTGTTGTGCATGAGGCTGGCAATCTCACCGTGTAACATCGGTTGCTACCGAAACCACTACTGCAAGAGCATCTGAATGCTTTATGCGGAGGCAAACCACACTGGTGGCCCCATGCTCCATCAGGAGCGGAGAAGAGAGATATATATCTCCAAGTGAGCCCACGTGCTCTCACAAACCATTCTACACATAACCATAATTAAATAATAATAACACGAACATAAAATAATATTCAACTATATGTACAACAAATACTTTCAATAATGAGAATAAACCACCACATCGCAACTGATCCATCTCAGTATTCGTTCTGCACTCTGAAGCGTGTCGTATATGACCACTGATGAGCCTGGGAATCTCATCACCTGAAACACATCGTTACCGAAACAACCACTGCAATAGCATAAAATGCTTCTTGTCGGCTTGTGATGGACACCAGCCGCATTGGTGTTTCCATGCTCCACAAGGAGCAAACAAAGAAACACCTGACTCAACGTGCCTTACGCACCAAGGAGTGCCTCGCGCTCTCCAGAAATCTAAATACATATTCTCACCTCACTCAAAGTAACCCACTAAAGATATTACAGTAGAATAATCAATAATCGTGAAATACCACTAAATTACTGTCGCATCAAAGAATAAAATATAATTATTCTTAACTTTAACAAAACTGGCACTAAATACATCACCTAAAGGAAATTTACCACGAAAACTCTCTCTTCTATTATTGGGGAAAATTATCTTATCCTGCTGTCGCATAGAGATTTATGATCAATAAAATTTCTATATTCTTTTCTTTTCTACCCGTGTCCTCTACTTTATTATCGCTCTTTTATCCTTTTCCTGTATTTTTCGCATTTTGTTCGTTTGCGTAAAAAATCTATTTCTTCCCCATTCTGACTTTACCGTTTTTCTCATAAACTTGTTACGCATTTTATTACATCAGATGTCAGTCGCTGCAGGTAGACGACAAACTGTGAATATCCGTCTAGTCAGACAAGAGAGCAGACATATCGTCTAGCATTTCCATCGGACACGTAGCTTCTACGGCTAAAGTTCTCAGCAAGGTGTGGAAACTGCCATCTGCCTCGACCAGAAATGAGACATTCGTCTAGCATTTCCATCTGACACGGCACTCTACGGCCAGTTTCTTAGACGGAGGTGTCAAAGGCGCGAAGTGGCAGTTTATGGCAATCTCTTGGTTTACGTAAGTGTTAAGAGGAGAGGGGAAGACCGGGGGGGGGGGGGGGGGTTCGAAATAATGTGGGATCCTTTGTCTATTTCATATATCTTAACCGGAGTTTTAGATTTCATTCACTCAGTAACTTCGCAGTCAAGACTAGAACAACCTACGTTCGATTCCTAAGAATCTCTGTTGATAGAAGATGGCATTTAGTTGGTCGAAGTGGATTTAGTTCTTAGTAGTTCTGTGTTGAGGTAAATATAATCTAGTATTTTGCGAGTGATTAAGTGTTAAATCGCTTATTATATTTCACTAGTTTCTTTTGTGCAGAGTGATTAAATTATAAGTCTGTTATATTCTCTAGTTGACGTGTTTCAGTGGAAAGCAGAATAAATTATAATTTCTAGCTTAACTCATGCAGCGATAATAAATTTAATTTAACCTCTAATAACCAGTCGAGAATATTTAAACTAACTGATAACTGCACTGATTCATCATTGAGTGTTGACGAAATACACATGTATTTCTAATTCATGATGATTGATTTTATAGATATAACTTATTTCACGTGGAGTTTTTTAAACGATAAGCCAAGCTCTCCGCTTGCAGTTTATAATGTAAGTTATAATCGAGTACATAGTATGTATAAGTATTTTATATGTTGTTTTTCTTTATTCAGTGAAAACTGGGGTGACCCAACTTTGCCATCGTTTGAGTACAATTGAGAGAAGAAACATTTTACCTTTAACCACGTGGGTTTACAAGTTAACACCTGTCTGACAGTGTGTGTCTCTCCATGAATAGACAGAGTACAACTCTCACTAACGGGTTTTTTAAGGACTAAATGCTTATACTGTGCCTTTGAGCCAGATCATATTTCTTCACAAACTCTCAAGTACATTTTCAGCCCTTGTGGCAAGTAAATATCACTATCAGTAACATTCCGACGTAGTTTTGACCAGTGGTGGTGTGACCAATTAAAAAAAAACTGAGAAAAGGCCCCGACCTGACATTCCTCATTTCTAGAAACCTACGCTATTGACACTGTGCTCGCTGTTAACGTTCGTGCCTGGAAAATTTTAATGTGACTTAAACAGACATCCAAAATAAGAATAAATAAGAAAACGTTTCCCTGAAGCAGTGAATTCAACCCGTCTTTTTGGAACTGGGGTTCTCTTGGCCAAGACTATCATTGGAGAGTTGTCGTAGATTTTTCGATAGGAGTATTAAGACTTGAGTTGGTCCCTTCTGAATAGATTAGAATATGTGATATACACAGTGAGAGTTAGTAAAAAAAAAGAAATAGATTTTCCCAAGAGTGCAGTGGTAGCGAATCAAATAGAGCTGTCCCCTGAAAAAAAAACAAGAATCTTCTCTCTCTCTCAGGCCTATCTTCTACGACAGATATATAAGAGTCAGACAGACTATAGACAACATATGTTACTATGTATGAATATACCACTCACGTGCACACCCCTTCCAGTGACAACAGTTAGACACACAGACGTGGGAAAACTATAACAATACTTAAGTAAATATTCTAGAACGAGCTGACCAACACGCTGATTAGTTCCAGAGAGATTTTATTTATCATCTATAAAATCTTCTCACAACACCAAAACAAAAAAAAAATACATCAAGGAAAAACATATGCACATAGTCATACAATATCAAGAAAATGCTACAAGGGTGATAGCCCCGCTATGATCTTAACCCTAGGTTTAGCCCACAGCCCCGTTAGGATGACAGATGATGGCCCAAAGAGTTATAGATGCATGTGGTTAGGGTCTAATATTTTCCCCCTTTGAAGGTATAGACTGACTTTGACAGCAGTATCTATTCTAACGTAACACGTTACTTAAGCAGCAAATCTCGCCTTAAAAAAAACACATATAACAAATGAGGGTATTATACAACGAACCTCCTTCCGTCACTTTCACTCGATTCTTTCATCAGGGCCCTGATATACTTACAATCGGGTTGTGGTTTCGCCGGCTGGCGCAAATGTTGGACACTCACACTTTTTTATCTGTTACTGTCGTTTACTGAAACAGATCCCAGCTCTGCAGATTTGTTTGTTGGTTTCATTAAAATAGATCTGGGGAGCGTCTGCTTCAGGCGATAGTTATTTCAGACTAAAGTTAATGTCACTTGACTCCCGAGGTAAGAATTAGGCTTAAACGAGCACAAAATGTCAGAACACAAAGTTTCCCTTAATTAGGAAGATGACCGGTGGACAACCTCTCTCAAAAACAGAAAAATCTTGGTTCCCCACTCACTTGTCAACAATGTCGGAAAGTTTATGTCATAGATTGTAATTATTCTCGCCGCCAGGCAGAAAATTTACGTAGAGTTTATGGAAGAAATTAAGATCTGGTTCACAGGCCCAATATTGATCATTACAGTCTATGAAAACACCCGTTAGTGGGATATTAGTATTTCTGTCTAACTTGCACCGTCAGATCAGTGTTACTTGGGAAACCCACGTGGTTCAAAATAAGGACTGTCTATTTCTTCACAATTATGAACTCTTATTAAATGCTGGTAAAGTTCGGGTCACCCCCAGTAATTCACTGTATAAAAAGAAAAGCACATATAAATCATTTACATATATGCACTCAATATAACTTACATTTTAAATAGCAAGCCGACCGCTTGACTTATATTTAAACTTCCGGTGAAATAAGTTATAAAATCAACCATCATGAATTCAGGAATATCTGCGTATTCCGTCACTATTCACTGATGTCGCATCTAGCATTTTATAAGTTTGATATAAAATATTCTCGACTGAATATTAGCCGTTAAATTAAATTCCTTATAGCTACTAGTTTGTTAAGCTTAGAAATATTATTTATTCTGCTTTCCACTGTATGCGTCACTAGAAAATAATACAGACTTATAAATTATGCACTCAGTTCAAAAGAAACTAGTTAAAATGAAATGAGCGATTTAACGCTTTAAACACTTTAAACCCTACACACAATACTAGATATATAATATTAATATACCTCAAGCACAGCACTACGATGTCACAACGAAACTAAGAGATATCACTTATAAATTTAAGTGTTCTAGAACGAAGTGCCCACGTCTACTGTAAAATGTAGAATGAGTGAAGTGAGTTACAAACTCGGGCCAATATCTTAAAATTAGACAAAGGGCCCCAACTCTTTCGCCAAGCGAAATTATTTCCCCTTCTCTAACACCATGTGTCAGCTTCCCTCATGTCGTAACAGCCATCAGTGCGATTACGCACCTGCGTTAACAAACTGACCGGGAAAAGCGCGTGTCAGTTGCAAATCTCAGACAACCGTCTACAACTGCGTCGTACAGATGCCGGGTTTGACACCTTAAGCTAGTGACAGGTGAAAAAATGGTAGACCAAAAGTCTGCTCTATGTCCAGCGAAACGAATTTTTCGCACATCCACGTCTCACCTGCGCGACTGACATCTGATGCAATAAGGTTACTAGTCAGTATGAGAAAGAAAACCGATAATGGGAAAGAAATATATTTTTCGCAACGAATGATGCGAAAAAATACAGGAAAACACAAGTACGGAAAAGTAATAAAATGAAAGGATTAGGGTGAGAGAATAGGAAGAAGATGTAGGTAATTTAATGATATAAAGACCCACGTTACAGGACGTCCGCCCTTAAGATATGGAAGCACTCCATGTCTACGTTATGGAATTAAATTATCTATAACCGTAGCTTCGGGGTGTCTGTCTTCTTCCCTCCCGTCTTCCCCCTCCCTCTCTCTCCAATTCCTACTCAAGTCTATTCCCAAAGTTTCCTTTCTCTGGAATGTTTCCCATGCGCGCTTGAAAGAGCGTCGCCGCTTCTGACATTTTTGAAAGATTTCCTGTGATAGCGGTGGAATATCCCTGCCACTATTGTCATCTTCGTCAGTTTTGGCGATCGTCAGGAGATGGTCGGAGGTTGGCACTGGTTTTTCCAAGTATCTCTTTAAGAGATTTAAATGGAAAACCTTCTCCTTTCCTTCAATAGAGATCTGGTAGTTAGCCTTAGAAATCTTTTTCAGGACGGTAAACGGCCCTTGCCATCCGATCTTCAGTTGGTTGTTCTCGGTAGGGAGCAACACCAAAACTTTCTCTCCTGCTTCCAGTTCTCTCTCTTCCGCGACTTTCCTGTATCGGTTAGCGTGCTTTGTGCGTGCTCGCTTAAAGTTAGTCGTTGCTAGGTCCCACCCTAGTTTCAACCTTTCCTTTAAAACCGACACATATTTACTGGCTGAGACAACTGTCTCATCAGCCTTCTCGTCTGTCAGAGACTGAAGTAAGGCTTCAAGCGGGCCCTTAATGGGTCTGCCGAATAAGAGCGTAGCTGGCGGAAATCCTGTGGAAGTATGAGGAGATTCTCTGTAGCCAAATAATGCTGCAGGAATACAAAGATCCCAATCTTCAGGTTTCACTTGTGCCAGTTTACTTAGCATCATGTTGAGGTTTCCATTAGCACGTTCCACGAGCCCATTTCCGGCCGGAGTATATGGCTTAGTGTGGATGTGCTGGGTCCTCAAGATCTTCACGATCTCATCTATCAACAGGTTTCGGTATGGGGATCCGTTATCCGTCAACACTTGTTGAGGGAATCCCAACCGAGTGAAAATCTGCACGAGGGCTTCTGCGACATGCTTGGCATCTGCGCATGTTAGCGGTATAGCTTCTGCCCATAAAGTGCATGTATCGACTAAGGTCAGGATAAACCTGTTCCTTCTTTTAGTCCTTTCGAAAGGCCCTAAAATGTCGATCACAACCCGTTCGAATGGTGTTCCCATTATTGGCATTTCACCCATGTGGACTGGGGGTGCCCGTTGCTTGGGTGGCACACGTTGGCACTGGGCACAGGATTTAACATATCTGATAATATCAGTATTTACTCCTGGCCACCAATAATGAGTGGTTATACGTTGGTTTGTGGCGTTCTGTCCCATATGTCCGCTGAAGGGAAGAGAGTGCCCCATTTCTAGGATTTGGCTTCTGTACTGTTTCGGTACTAGGAGCTGGTTGTAACCTTGGTCAGGCTTGCCCGTTCTCCGATAAAGTACGCCATCCTCAGAAAAAATGTCCCCGTGCTGTTTGGGTTCCTTAGCCATGGGCAGTTTCCTAAAGCAGGGTGCCAAAGTAGGGTCCTTGTATTGCGCTTCTTTAAGTTCCATAGGTAACAAATTAAGCGCAGGCTCCCGTTCCTTCTTGGTTTGCCCTCTTGTAGTTACTGCTGCCACAATCGGCTCTTCCGGTTTCCCAATACACACGTATCTACCGCCAAGGATGACTGGGTAGATGGGATCATCCATAACAGCCGCTTTGATCACGCCTCTGACAAAGTCAGAGTGTATCTCCACCAATGCGATGGGAAGCGCTGTAGGTGCATCACTCTTACGAACTCCACAAAGTTTGACGGTCTCTCCTGTCTCTTGACCGGGTTTAACCAGCTTTCTGGCAACAATGCAATCGTAAGAAAGCCCCGTGTCAAATAAGCAAGAAGTTTGAGAACCGTTCAAAGTAACAGTACCTCGCGTTGAGGGTCTATCCCCAACAGGTTGGGAATCACTGTCAACAATTCCGCCTTGCGAGACTGTCAATAAGCATCCGATGCGTTTCGGCTCGGTGTGCTCGGTCTGATCATATGTCCCGTGCTCAGGGGTTCTCCCTTTGCCACCTTGTCCTTTCTGGCTACGCTGCCATGTAGGGCGGTCGGGTTGATCAGACTGTTTGGGGTGGTTGGGGTACTTGTTCTTGTAGAACTTGGATTTTTCAGGAGGGGGGTTTTGAGGTCCAGTTTCTCTGTGGTTATTTTGGTTAGAAGCCTGAGAAGATTGCTCTAGGTTATGTTTTCGAAAATGCTCCTCTGTCGGTTTCCGCTTTGTGGCCGGTAGTTCAGCCAGCGCATTATGGTAACGCTCAGACTTTTCCAAAATGTCTTCAAGTTTTTCTGCCCCCTGCTCAGCGAGAAATCTCCGGGTATCTGCAGACAATGTGTTCTTTATTTGTTCTGTTAAAACAAATTCCTCAAGACCTTCATAGGTAGAGGGGAGCTGTGAGAGCTCTAGGCACTTTGTCAGATAACCCTTCAAACGAGACGAGAACTGCTGAAAAGTTTCAGAATTCTCTTTCCGGCTGTTGCGAAACAGTTGCAAAAATTTGCGAGCGTTCATTTCAAAGCGCTCCAGTAACGCTTTCTTCAACAGATCATAGTTGTCTTGTTGGCTGCTTTCCAGTTTGGCGTAAACATCATACGCAGAACTTTTCAAAGCCTGGGAAAGCTTCATGTTCCAACGCGACCTCTCTAAACCGTACAGAGTTGCAATTTTCTCAAATTTTTCTAGCCAAGTGTCAATCTTCTCATTTGGACAAGGGAAAGATTCTAGCGGAAAAGACATAGCAGTGAGGTGCAGAGATTGAGTGTTAGAAGGATCAGTTAAGGAAGAATGAGGAGAAGACTCTCCATTGCTGGAGGCAGAGGCAGCACCACGACTTTGGAATTCTAGAGTTTTAAGAGCCAACTCATGCTGTCTCTCTTCTCTTTCCTTCTCATGCTGTCTCTCCTTCTCTTTCTCTCTTTCCTCATGCTGTCTCTCCTTCTCACGTTCCTCCTGCTGCATCCTGCGGATTTCCATTTCCTCATCCATCTTCTTCTGCTGTAAATCTGCGGCTGCTTTTTCCTTAGCTTCCGCTGCTTTCCTCTCCGCATCATATCTCTCAAGTTCGTCTCTGACAAATGCTTTCGCTTCTTCTCCTTCCAGTCCCTCCTCTCTCGCTTCGTCCCTGAGAAGTTGTCTAAGCTTTGCCCTCTCGGCCATATTATGTCAGTGACTGAGACTAGTGGAGAACGAAAATAGGAAAAAAAGGATACACTGGTTCCTACCACTTACGAGAAATTTCAAAAATCAAAAAAAGATGATATTCTTAACGCTGGGATACCTCCTCCAAATTAAAATCTAACTATCGCTGCTATTAATCGGCAATAAAGCACTTAATGCAAAACACGACTACGCCAACTAAATGGTAGTTAAGATTACTTCTGAAAAATAAGTTGCTACAGTGGAAAAGCAAAATAATTATTGCAAAAATTAAAGAGAAAAAATAATCCCTTAATTATAAAGTCCACTATCAAGTTCACCCCTGAAGACAGTTAGGGTAAGGGAGGCAATTAATCTGGACAAATAGTCCGAAACGCACTCCTTAGCTTTTGCTCAAACACCTACTTCTTCAAAACCCAGTGAATGTTATACACTCACTACTTTACCAGCGTTTAGTATTACAAAATCAGTAATTAACATATATTCCGACAATCAACCTGTAACTGAAATGTATATTATTTCTAAATGCTGTGGAAAAAAACTATCAGTTTGTGTGGTCAGCACGCCCGAAAACAGATCGTTAGTCTAGGGGATAAATTATTTTAAAAAGATACAAAACTCACAAGACATCACACTCTTACTCTATTACAGAATAAAGAATCTTAAATACAAAATCCAGATAGACGAGTCCACGTTTGTCGTACTCGTCTTCCTATTCTAAGTTCAAAAATCCGTCGGACGAGAACCCATTTGTCGTACTCGTCTTCCTATTCTAAGTTCAAAAATCCTACGGACGAGCCCGCATTTGTCGTAGATTTTTCGATAGGAGTATTAAGACTTGAGTTGGTCCCTTCTGAATAGATTAGAATATGTGATATACACAGTGAGAGTTAGTAAAAAAAAAGAAATAGATTTTCCCAAGAGTGCAGTGGTAGCGAATCAAATAGAGCTGTCCCCTGAAAAAAAACAAGAATCTTCTCTCTCTCTCAGGCCTATCTTCTACGACAGATATATAAGAGTCAGACAGACTATAGACAACATATGTTACTATGTATGAATATACCACTCACGTGCACACCCCTTCCAGTGACAACAGTTAGACACACAGACGTGGGAAAACTATAACAATACTTATGTAAATATTCTAGAACGAGCTGACCAACACGCTGATTAGTTCCAGAGAGATTTTATTTATCATCTATAAAATCTTCTCACAACACCAAAACAAAACAAAAATACATCAAGGAAAAACATATGCACATAGTCATACAATATCAAGAAAATGCTACAAGGGTGATAGCCCCGCTATGATCTTAACCCTAGGTTTAGCCCACAGCCCCGTTAGGATGACAGATGATGGCCCAAAGAGTTATAGATGCATGTGGTTAGGGTCTAATATTTTCCCCCTTTGAAGGTATAGACTGACTTTGACAGCAGTATCTATTCTAACGTAACACGTTACTTAAGCAGCAAATCTCGCCTTAAAAAAACACATATAACAAATGAGGGTATTATACAACGAACCTCCTTCCGTCACTTTCACTCGATTCTTTCATCAGGGCCCTGATATACTTACAATCGGGTTGTGGTTTCGCCGGCTGGCGCAAATGTTGGACACTCACACTTTTTATCTGTTACTGTCGTTTACTGAAACAGATCCCAGCTCTGCAGATTTGTTTGTTGGTTTCATTAAAATAGATCTGGGGAGCGTCTGCTTCAGGCGATAGTTATTTCAGACTAAAGTTAATGTCACTTGACTCCCGAGGTAAGAATTAGGCTTAAACGAGCACAAAATGTCAGAACACAAAGTTTCCCTTAATTAGGAAGATGACCGGTGGACAACCTCTCTCAAAAACAGAAAAATCTTGGTTCCCCACTCACTTGTCAACAATGTCGGAAAGTTTATGTCATAGATCGTAATTATTCTCGCCGCCAGGCAGAAAATTTACGTAGAGTTTATGGAAGAAATTAAGATCTGGTTCACAGGCCCAATATTGATCATTACAGTCTATGAAAACACCCGTTAGTGGGATATTAGTATTTCTGTCTAACTTGCACCGTCAGATCAGTGTTACTTGGGAAACCCACGTGGTTCAAAATAAGGACTGTCTATTTCTTCACAATTATGAACTCTTATTAAATGCTGGTAAAGTTCGGGTCACCCCCAGTAATTCACTGTATAAAAAGAAAAGCACATATAAATCATTTACATATATGCACTCAATATAACTTACATTTTAAATAGCAAGCCGACCGCTTGACTTATATTTAAACTTCCGGTGAAATAAGTTATAAAATCAACCATCATGAATTCAGGAATATCTGCGTATTCTGTCACTATTCACTGATGTCGCATCTAGCATTTTATAAGTTTGATATAAAATATTCTCGACTGAATATTAGCCGTTAAATTAAATTCCTTATAGCTACTAGTTTGTTAAGCTTAGAAATATTATTTATTCTGCTTTCCACTGTATGCGTCACTAGAAAATAATACAGACTTATAAATTATGCACTCAGTTCAAAAGAAACTAGTTAAAATGAAATGAGCGATTTAACGCTTTAAACACTTTAAACCCTACACACAATACTAGATATATAATATTAATATACCTCAAGCACAGCACTACGATGTCAACAACGAAACTAAGAGATATCACTTATAAATTTAAGTGTTTCTAGAACGAAGTGCCCACGTCTACTGTAAAATGTAGAATGAGTGAAGTGAGTTACAAACTCGGGCCAATATCTTAAAATTAGACAAAGGGCCCCAACTCTTTCGCCAAGCGAAATTATCTCCCCTTCTCTAACACCATGTGTCAGCTTCCCTCATGTCGTAACAGCCATCAGTGCGATTACGCACCTGCGTTAACAAACTGACCGGGAAAAGCGCGTGTCAGTTGCAAATCTCAGACAACCGTCTACAACTGCGTCGTACAGATGCCGGGTTTGACACCTTAAGCTAGTGACAGGTGAAAAAATGGTAGACCAAAAGTCTGCTCTATGTCCAGCGAAACGAATTTTTCGCACATCCACGTCTCACCT
This sequence comes from Oreohelix idahoensis, assembly GCA_024509875.1. Taxonomy (NCBI): domain Eukaryota; kingdom Metazoa; phylum Mollusca; class Gastropoda; order Stylommatophora; family Oreohelicidae; genus Oreohelix; species Oreohelix idahoensis. The sequence goes on from JAMPIV010006549.1 coordinate 36,805, forward strand.
GCGCGACTGACATCTGATGCAATAAGGTTACTAGTCAGTATGAGAAAGAAAAACGATGATGGGAAAGAAATATATTTTTCGCAACGAATGATGCGAAAAAAATACAGGAAAAAACAAGTACGGAAAAGTAATAAAATGAAAGGATTAGGGTGAGAGAATAGGAAGAAGATGTAGGTAATTTAATGATATAAAGACCCACGTGACAAGAGTCTGTAGGTGCATGTCCTAAAAATTGTGTTTCCAGAAGTTGCTACCAAAGCTGTAAGTACGAATGAACGCACGTGATCACGGCTGAATGAATAGAGTGAAGGCAGGACTGAGTGATTCTTTTATTGTTGTAATTTTGGCACCCATTTTTGCTGTCTTAAATTTCTTTATGCAAGTTTTGTTGCTAACAAATTTTTCCTTGGGATAGATCATACAAATACCAAAGTCTGTTCATACCTTTAAAAGGGAAAATTATTAGACTACCGCAGATGTATCCGTGACTCTTTGGGGCTATCACTTTTTTTCTTCTAACAGGACTGTGGGCTATACATCGAGGGAAAAGATCATAACTGTGGGTCTATCATTTCTTGTAGAAATTCATTGACTTTATGACTATTTGTATACGATTGATGGAATTTTATGTGTTGTGATGGAATTTTAGTATGATAATTAAAATTCATTTTAAACTTAATCATCGTGTCGGTCAGCTCGTCCCAAAATATCTATATAATCATTGTTATAGTGTTCCCACGTGTGTGCGTCTAACTGTCGTCACTTATATGTGTGTTTTATGTGAGTGGAGATATATATATATATACATATTTAATATGTATATATATATTAGGATAGACTGTCTGACTCCTCTAAATCTGTTGTAGAAGATAGGCTGAGAGAGAGAAGATTGCTCGATTTCAGGGACAGCCTCTATTATTCCTACCATCTCACTCGTGGAAACCTATTTCTATATATTATCTCTCACTGTGACTATCACTTATTCTAATCTATTCAGAAGGGACCAACCCAAGTCTTAATTCCCCAATCAAAAATCTACGACAGAATGGGTCTCGTCTATTGAGATTTTGAACTTAAACAGGAAAACGATACGACAGAATGGCGGCTCGTTTTCCGGGAATTGAACTCTAGTCCTGAGCAAATAATAATATCAGCTCGTCTGCAGGATTAATTTTCTTTATTCTGATATAGAGTAAGAGTGATGTCTTGTGAGTTTTTATATCTTTAAAAAATAATTTATCCTCTAGACAATCGATCTGTTTATGGGCATGCTGACCACACAATTAATAATTGGTTTTTTTTCCACAGCATTTTTGAGTAATATACATTTGAGTTACAGGTTGATTTTGTCGGAATATATATTAATTAATTATTTTGTAATACTTCTTCTTCTTCTTCCGTCCTTAGCCACCGACCGTCAAAGCAGTCAGTGGCCATTACGCCTAGTGGCGTCTTAGGGCAACAGCAGATAGGTTTTCTTTGCCATTGTTTCCCGTCACGCCTATTGGCGTCTTTAGGGCAACGGCAAATCAATCCATTTGCTGTTGTTTCCGTAATCGAAGTGACTGGCAAATGGGTGATCAGCCCGTTGGTTTTGTAATACTAAACGCTGGTAAAGTTTGTGATTGTCTAGCAATCACAGGGTTCTGAAGAAGTAGGTGTTTGAGCTAAGCTAAGGGGTGCGTTCAGACTATACGTCTTGTTAATTGCCTCCCTTACCCTAACTGTCTTCAGTGGTGAACTTGTAGTTGACTTAAAAATTAAAGGATTTTTTTTTCTCTTTAAAATTTTTGCAATAATTATTTTGTTTCCACTGTAGCAACTTAATTTTTTAGTGAGTATTCTTAACTACCATTTAATTGGCATAGTCGCTTGCTATTAGAGCTTTTAGAGCCAGGAATAGCAGCGATAGTTAGACACTATATCATAGGAGGAGGTATCCCAGGTTAAATTATATCATCTTTTGTTTGGTATTTTCTCGTAAGTGGTAGGAACAAGTGTATCCTTTTCTTCTTTTGTTTCTCGACTAGTCTCAGTCACTGATTATGGACGAGAGGGCAAACCTTAGGCAGATCCTCAGGGACGAAGCGAGAGAAGAGGGTTTGGAAGGCGAAGAAGCGAAAGCGTTTGTCAGGGACGAACTTGAGAGATATGATGCGGAGAGAAAAGCAGCTGAAGCTAAAGAGCAGAGGAAAATGGATGAGGAAATGGAAATTCGCATGATACAGCATAACGAAAGAGAGAAGGAGAGACAGCATGAGGAAAGAGAGAAGGAGAGACAGAATGAGGAAAGAGAGAAGGAGAGACAACATGAGTTGGCTCTTAAAGCTCTTGAAGTCCAAAGTCGTAGTGCTGCCTCTACCTCCAGCAATGGAGAATCTTTTCCTCAATCTTCCTTAACTGATCCTTCTAACACTCAATTTCTTCAACTCAACGCTATGTCTTTTGCTCTAGAACCTTTCCCTTGTCCTAATGAGAAAATTGACACATGGTTAGAAAATTTTGAGAAAATTGCAGCTCTGTACGGTTTAGAGAGATCGCGTTGGAATATGAAGCTTTCCCAGGCTTTAAAAAGTTCTGCGTATGATGTTTACGCCAAACTGGAGAGCAGCCAACAAGACAATTACGACGTGTTGAAAAAAGCTTTACTTGGGCGCTTTCAAATGAATGCGCGAAAGTTTTTGCACCTGTTTCGCAACAGCAGGAAGGAGAGCTCTCAAACTTTTCAGCAGTTCAGGTCTCGTTTGAAGGGATACTTGACAAAGTGTCTTGAGCTTTCACAGCTCCCCTCTACCTATGAAGGTCTTGAGGAATTTGTTATAACCGAACAAATAAAGAACACTTTGTCTGCTGATACTTGGCGATTTCTAGCTGAGCAGGGTGCAGAAAAGCTTGAAGACATTTTGGAAAAGTCTGAGCGTTATCAAAATGCGCTGGCTGAACTGCCGGCCACAAAACGTAAACCGACAGAAGAGCATTTTCGAAAGAATAACCTTGACCAATCTTCTCATGCTTCTAATCAGAATAACCACAGAGAAACTGGACCTCAAAAGCCCCCTCCTGAAATGTCCAAGTTCTACAAAACAAGTACCCCAACCGCAGTAAACAGTCTGATCAACTCGACCGCCCTTCATGGCACCGCAGCCAGCGAGGACAATGTGACAAATGGGAAAACCCCTGCGCACGGGACTAATGATCAGGGCGAGCACATCGAGCCTAAAACGCATCGGATGCTTGCTAACAGTCTCGCAAGGCGGAATTATTGACAGTGATACCCAACCTGAGGGAGAGAGACCCTCAACGCGAGGTACTGTTATTTTACACGGTTCTCAAACTTTTTGTTTATTTGACACGGGGCTTTCTTTTCATTGCATTGTTGCCAGACACCTGGTTAAACCCGGTCAAGAGACAGGAGAGACCGTCGAACTTTGTGGAGTTTCTAAGAGTGATGCACCTACAGCGCTTCCCATCGCATTGGTGGAGATCCACTCTGAGTTTGTCAGAGGCGTGATCAAAGCGGCTGTTATGGATGACCCCATCTACACAGTCATACTTGGCGGTAGATACGTGTTTATTGAGAAACCGGAAGAGCCGATTGTGGCAGCAGTAACTACAAGAGGGCAAACCAAGAAGGAACGGGAGCCTGCGCCTAATTTGTTACCTATGGAACTTAAAGAAGCGCAACAAAAGGACCCTACTTTGGCACCCTGCTTTAGGAAACTGCCCATGGCTAAGGAACCCAGACAGCACGGTGAAATTTTTTCTAAGCATAGCGTACTTTATCGCAGAACGGGCAAGCCTGACCAAGGTTACAACCAGCTCCTAGTACCGAAACAGTACATAAGCTAAATCCTAGAAATTGGTACTCTCTTCCCTTCAGCGGACATATGGGACAGAACGCCACAAACCAACGGATAACTACTCATTATTGGTGGCCAGGAGTAAATACTGATATTATCAGGTACGTCAAATCATGTGCCCAGTGCCAACGTGTACCACCCAAGCAACGGACACCTCCAGTCCACATGGGTGAAATGCCAATAATGGGAACACCATTTGAACGGGTAGTGATCGACATTTTAGGACCCTTAGAAAGGACTAAAAGAAGGAACAGGTTCATCCTGACCTTAGTTGACACATGCACTATGTGGGCAGAAGCTATCCCGCTAACATGCACAGATTCGAAGCATGTCGCAGAAGCCCTCGTGCAAATTTTTACTCGGTTGGGATTCCCTCAACAAGTGTTGACGGATAACGGATCTCCATACCGAAACCTGTTGATGGATGAGATCGTTAAGATCTTGAGGGACCTACACATCTACACTAAGCCTTACACTCTGGCCAGAAGTGGGTTAGTAGAACGTGTTAACGGAAACCTCAACATGATGTTAAGTAAACTGGCACAAGTGAAACCTGACGATTGGGATTTTTCTATCCCTGCAGCTCTATTTGGCTACAGAGAAACCCCACATACGTCCACAGGATTTCCGCCTGCCACGCTTTTATTCGGCAGACCCATTAAGGGCCCGCTTGAAGCTTTACTGAGGTCGCTGACAGACCAGAAGGCTGATGAGACAGTTGTCTCAGCCAGTAAATACGTATCGGATTTAAAGGAAAGGTTGAAACTAGGATGGGACCTAGCAACGACCAACTTGAAGCGAGCACGCGCAAAGCACGCTAACTGATACAGGAAAGTCGTGAAAGAAAGAGAATTGGAACCAGCATAGAAAGTTTTGTTGTTACTGCCAACCGCAAGCAACAAACTACGCATCGGATGGCAAGGGCCGTTTACCGTCCTGAAAAAGATTTCTAAGGCTAACTACCAGATCTCTATTAAAGGAAAGGAGAAGGTTTTCCATCTAAATCTGTTAAAGAAATACTTGGAAAGACCAGTGCCGACCTCCGAACATCTCCTGACGATCGCCAAAACTGACGAGGAAGACGATAGTGGCAGGGAAATTCCACTGCAATCACGCGAAATCTTTCAAAAATGTCAAAAGCGGCGACGCTCTTTCAAGCGCGTGTCGTGAAACGAAGTGTAACCCACTACTTTGTTAATCACTATGTCGAGATACAGATTTGCTTCAACCAATCAACGATCAACGTTCACCAGTCTCTGAGACAGAATAAATTAACGGCCATCTTGTTCACGCAAGATGGCCGATGAAAACTGAATAAAATTAGGCTGTATGAGACCAGGTACAAAACCGGAGGAAACCAATCAACTTGCTCCGCCAGGAACCAACCGAAAGCTTTCCTCAAGTAGTTACTTGACTATATAATCGGGCGGATTTTATGCTAACCACGCAACCCCGAACTTGACGCCAGAGATACAGACTGAAGAGGGAGAAGCTGTCACCTTGATTTATGGTAACTTACCTGAGGGCATCGACCTGCAACCTACTTCACTAAGTCGCGTCAAAACCTGGCCAGTTTAAAATCTTAGGAGGGTAAATATTTTTACGATAACCGTTGGTATTTGTTGTGTGTCATTTATACTACCTATCAGGTTACTGATTGTATCTTGGGGGGAATTAAGTATAATGATTGTATTTCCAATTATGATTAATAGACGAAGACTAATAGGACTCATACTTCAACCTATTGTCTCCTATACTTCAATCTATTGTCAGTCTATAACTTCAGTCTATTGTCTTTGATAATTCCAAACTGCAATATAACCAAAACAGTCCTTGTTAGGACTCAATCTATTGTCTCCTATAACCTGCAATATAACCAAAACAGTCCTTGTTAGGACTCAATCTATTGTCTCCTATAACCTGCAATATAACCAAAACAGTCCTTGTTAGGACTCAATCTATTGTCTCCTATAACCTGCAATATAACCAAAACAGTCCTTGTTAGGACTCAATCTATTGTCTCCTATAACTCAATCTATTGTCTCAGATAAGACCAACTCCTATATAACCAAAACAGTCCTTGTCAGGACTCAATCTATTGTCGCATCTAACTCCAATCTATTGTCTCCTATAACTCCAACCTGATATATCACCAACCAGTCCTCGTCTCATATACTCCTATCATAAGAACATAACAATATTGTTAGGATATATGTTACCAGCTATTGTCAGAGAGGGCGTGATATAGTATAGGGGGAAGGACATTGTTGTATCACACCTAGGTGTACATATTATTGGATTTATTCATGTATTGATTTATATTATGGGATGTATTCATGTATAAAATGTATTCATGTATTGAATCTATATTATTGAATGTATCCATGTATTAGTTTATCAGAAAGAATGTTTTGCAAGTAGACACCTGTCTTGTCTCGCTATTGCTAAATCATACTGAGCCATGTTGTCATTCATCCCACATGCATACATCGGAGACACGCTCATTTCACTCACACTAGAAATAGGTGGGCTTGAGGACAGAAATTAGCCCCTATTTTTGCTTTGTTTCAGGTTTAATTGTGTCCTAAAAACCTGAGGTCGTATGTTCGAGTCAATTCCGCTGCCTGGAACTCCGCAGGAGCATAGAGGTTGACCAGACTCTACATCTTTGGTCCCCCTCAGTCTTGGGTGGGCTAAAGGAACGATACTCTGCCGGTGGTGTGAACCAAACAAAGAAGAACAGACTTAAGAGAGATGAGTACACATTAGTACCATTTCTGTCGGCATTGTGAGCATAGAACTGTCAATGAAGAAAACGTGAATTAGCGTAGCAAGAGACAATAATAAGATCATAGTGGATAAATTATACGTAAATAACAGCATAGCTGATAAACGTTATATCCTTAATTAACAGCACAGCTGATATAATTTTTGTTCCTATAATTGGAAAACGTGTTGTAATATTTATAAATATAAATATTTGTAAATCATATGTAAACTTACCAATTCATTTCATTCCATTTTTTTGCAACATTCACCTTTCAGCACAAGAGTAGATAGTGTATATATACTAAATAAAATATAAGGAAATTGTATTTTGAACGACTTGTCAATTTTATCATTGTTAAGTAAAAATCTGTTTCCTTGCTTTGTTTAATATCACAATTAGTTACACAGCAGAGGTGGCGCTTTATGTCGGTCTCCTCTATACTATTGTTTCGAGATCAGATCATTCACAGCCGTAACTAATTTGTGATACCAGTAGTCCTCTCAGACACTGGGACTTCACCATTTTCTGCAGAAATTCTATTTCTGAAATTGTCAGTTCTATACTGATCCAAGAGCCAAATAAAACCTCTCGCCACAGCGCACATGGGAGACATTCCAGAGAAAGGAAACTTTGGGAGTAGACTTGAGTAGGAATTGGAGAGAGACGGAGGGGGGAGATGAGAGGGACGAGGACAGACACCATGAAGATACGGATATAGGAAATTTATTTCCATAACGTAGTAGAAATGGAGTGATCTTAAAGGGGACTGTTCTGTCATCATGATCAAATTAAGCTAGAGATATTATCGCTCTTTTATCCTTTTGCATGATTGTTTTCGCAGTAGCTTCTAAGGCTAAAGTTTTCGGCGAGGTGTGGAAACTGCCATCTGCCTCGACCAGAAATGAGATATTCGTCTAGCATTTCCATCTGACACGGCACTCTACGGCCAGTTTCTTAGACGGAGGTGTCAAAGACGCGAAGTGGCAGTTTATGGCAATCTCTTGGTTTACGTAAGTGTTAAGAGGAGAGGGGAAGACGGGGGGGGGGGGGGTCGAAATAATGTGGGATCCTTTGTCTATTTCATATATCTTAACCGGAGATTTAGATTTCATTCACTCAGTAACTTCGCAGTCAAGACTAGAACAACCTACGTTCGATTCCTAAGAATCTCTGTTGATAGAAGATGGCATTTAGTTGGTCGAAGTGGATTTAGTTCTTAGTAGTTCTGTGTTGAGGTAAATATAATCTAGTATTTTGCGAGTGTTTAAGTGTTAAATCGCTTATTATATTTCATTAGTTTCTTTTGTGCAGAGTGATTAAATTATAAGTCTGTTATATTCTCTAGTTGACGTGTTTCAGTGGAAAGCAGAATAAATTATAATTTCTAGCTTAACTCATGCAGCGATAATAAATTTAATTTAACCTCTAATAACCAGTCGAGAATATTTAAACTAACTGATAACTGCACTGATTCTTCATTGAGTATTGACGAAATACACATGTATTTCTAATTCATGTTGATTGATTTTATAGATATAACTTATTTCACGGGAAGTTTTAAACGATAAACCAAGCTCTCCGATTGCAGTTTATAATGTAAGTTGTAACCGAGTACATAGTATGTATAAGTATTTTATATGTTGTTTTTCTTTATTCTGTGAAAACTGGGGTGACCCAACTTTGCCAGCGTTTGAGTACAATTGAGAGAAGAAACATTTTACCTTTAACCACGTGGGTTTACAAGTTAACACCTGTCTGACAGTGTGTGTCTCTCCATGAATAGACAGAGTACAACTCTCACTAACGGGTTTTTTTTAAGGACTAAATGCTTATACTGTGCCTTTGAGCCAGATCATATTTCTTCACAAACTCTCAAGTACATTTTCAGCCCTTGTGGCAAGTAAATATCACTATCAGTAACATTCCGATGTAGTTTTGACCAGTGGTGGTGTGACCAAATAAAGTCCTATACTGAGAAAAGGCCCCGACCTGACATTCCTCATTTCTAGAAACCTAAGCTATTGACACTGTGCTCGCTGTTAACGTTCGTGCCTGGAAAAATTTAATGTGACTTAAACAGACATCCAAAATAACAATAACCAAGAAAACGTTTCCCTGAAGCAGTGAATTCAACCCGTCTTTTTGGAACTGGGGTTCTCTAGGCCAAGACTATCATTGGAGAGTCTGTAGGTGCATGTCCTAAAAATTGTGTTTCCAGAAGTTGCTACCAAAGCTGTAAGTACGAATGAACGCACGTGATCACGGCTGAATGAATAGAGTGAAGGCAGGACTGAGTGATTCTTTTATTGTTGTAATTTTGGCACCCATTTTTGCTGTCTTAAATTTCTTTATGCAAGTTTTGTTGCTAACAAATTTTTCCTTGGGATAGATCATTCAAATACCAAAGTCTGTTCATACCTTTGAAAGGGAAAATTATTAGACTACCGCAGATGTATCCGTGACTCTTTGGGGCTATCACTTTTTTTTCTAACATCGAGGGAAAAGATCATAACTATGGGTCTATCATTTCTTGTAGAAATTCATTGACTTTATGACTATTTGTATATGATTGATTAATTTTATGTGTTGTGGTGGAATTTTAGTATGATAATTAAAATTCATTTTAAACTTAATCATCGTGTCAGTCAGCTCGTTCCAAAATATCTATATAATCATTGATATAGTGTTGCCACGTGTGTGCGACTAACTGTCGTCACTTATATGTGTGTTTATGTGAGTGGAGATATATATATGTTTAATATATATATTAGGATAGACTGTCTGACTCCTCTAAATCTGTTGTAGAAGATAGGCTGAGAGAGAGAAGATTGCTCGATTTCAGGGACAGCCTCTATTATTCCTACCATCTCACTCGTGGAAACCTATATCTATATATTATCTCTCACTGTGACTATCACTTATTCTAATCTATTCAGAAGGAACCAACCCAAGTCTTAATTCCCCTATCAAAAATCTACGACACCTGCCTTGGCCCACGTGTCAATTCACACAGTATAAAACTGCATAACATTATAGGCTTGATAACTAAGAGTGTTACTGCAGACTCCTCGCGCCGCTTTTATACAGTCATTAGCACGTGGCTGCCATCTTTCTATTTTGCTAACAAGTCAATATTATCTAAATTCAAGTAATAGATCGCTTCTCTGCATGGTTTCATGTATGAAATACTTTCATACTATATTTGCCTGGTCTGATGGATGAAATAATTGCTACTAAAACTCTCACATCTGTGATTTGGACTTACACTATTAAAATCAATCCACGCATATTATTTTCACTCATTTATATTTCAAGACTAAATTATAAGGTCCTGGAAACACATCAATCTATTTATTTCATTAACCATTAAAACAGACACGCTCAATATAATTCTAAAGCTACAGGGAAATAATGGTAATTTCACTAGGAAATATGCTAATCTGCTTTTAAATCAAACTCGCGTGTCATGTCTCTGTTCTACCTACACAGGGCGCCTCGTATCTTCGTTTTCTCTTGTCTGGACTGAATCTTCAAATAAGTCTGTTTGCCGCTCGCTATCTCTTTATATAGGCACTAAGCTAATCACTCGACTTTAGTTCGCTGCGCGTATTAATTTGGCCACTTAAATAACACTCACGATTATTGCTCTAGAAGGCATGAAAACACAAATATACACAACTATTTCTAGAGCAAAAACACAAATATACACAACTAATTTGAAGGCTTTATTATGGCCTAATAATATATCTTCTATCTCTGTCAGACTTTTCACATCCCAGCGTGCTGCGCGCACATCGAAAATATATGGGCGATAAATATGCCTTGAACATGAAGGGGGCGTCTTTACGGCCCCATCACAGTAACATAGTGATAACCTTTGACCTTTGGGTTATTAACGTTTTGGGTTCTTTTCTCAAGAGGGGAGGGCACATTTATTATGTTATTTTCCTGTGTATGTAAAATCTGATTTTATTTGATCTTTCTTTAGATATTTAATGTTGTCAAGTTTAATGATAATAAACAACAAAGAAAACTTACTTTCTGTGTTGGTCAGACCCATACCCAATTAACCGTAGTTTTTCACGTCTGTGTGTCTTGTTGCCACATAGTTGTGTGTGTGTGTAGTTAAACTTATATTTCTATATATAAGGAGGGGCAAGATTGTCTTACACTAAATTATAGTCGTATAGATAGGATGGAATAGAGAATCTTTCTCATTTCATAGACATATCTTCTCCTTAAACTATCACCTGTGAAAATCTATTTCTCACACCTTTCTTTCTCACGTACTTATCAACATCCACTCTACTCAGACGGGCCAAAAATAACTCTCAAACCTATCCGCACGACAATAACTTGTCTGAGTGGTAATGTTATGTCTCATCATGTCCCACCCAACTTTTAATCTTTTCATGGCGCATTCCGGCATAGGAACTAAATTGCACAGCTATTGAAAGAACGCCTGGCGAGGATATTTGAAGAATTATCGTCGACTAGGGACTGCAATAACCCGAACAGCTCCTGAGCCGACCCAGCTCTAATGGGTACTCTCCGAAGACGCGGGTATCTGCCTGAATGGCGAGAGGACACCTGTCAGCGTACAGGGAAAATAGGACACTCACGTAAAATCGTCTCAGGTTAGACTTACTAAACCTGAGATTTCGCCTCGAGTAATAGCGAGTGTACGTTTAAAAAAAAAAATGACCACAGGCGAATTTAGTGCCATCATCATGACATGCAGCAGAAAGCGCATGACATTATTTCTCCCCCCCCCCCCCCCACCCCCTCCCCCGACATTATTATCGACATGTTTTGTCGAGTCACTTGCTCGGTAATGAAAGATTACTTACTGGTAGTGGGAACGCTGCTCTAGATAGTGATTGTCACGGGAGGACGTGCGTGTGTGTGTGTGGTTCTTCAAATAGTGATTGTCACGGGAGGACGTGCGTGTGTGTGTGTGTGTGTGTGGTTCTTCAGATAGTGATTGTCACGGGAGGACGTGCGTGTGTGTGTGTGTGGTTCTTCAGATAGTGATTGTCACGGGAGGAAGTGCGTGTATGTGTGTGTGTGATTCTTCAGATAGTGATTGTCACGGGAGGAAGTGCGTTTATGTGTGTGTGTGGTTCTTCAGATGACAGCGGGGGATGAGATTTCTGGTGTAGTTTCGTCTCGTTCCTCGGGGGTCTCTGAGAAGACTAATAAAGAATAGGACTTCTGCTCCCTCATGCATGTCGTACAAGGCGATTAAATTGAGGTTGTTCATGGGCTTGGCAACAGCATCGTGTAAAACAAATTGCTGTATAAGCCCACGCTGCAAGAGCATGTGAATGTTTGGTGCAGGTTTCTTGCAACTGGACTAAATGCAATGGTGGCTCTGCTTCATACAGCGCGAAAAGGAAAGGGATGCTGATGATGATGGTGATGGTGGCAGCAGTGATGATGATGATGGTGGTGGTGGTGATTATGATGATGGTGGTGGTGATGATGAGGATGATGGTTGTGGGGGGGATGATGATGTGGTGGTGGTGATAATGATAATAGTGGTGGTGGTGATGATGATGATGGTGGTGGTGGTGATGATATTGATGGTGGTGGTGGTTGTGATGGTGATAATGATTGATTGATTTGTTGATTATTATGATGACTATGTGGATTCTAGGAAAGAGTTGCCAGTGCTGCATTATTGGGAATGCAGAAATTACAGGTAGTGAAAATGCTGCTCTACATAGTGATTGTTTTCGATGGGTGTTCCTGTATGTGCAGTCTCCGAAGGACAGATGACTAGAATGGAACTAGGCCAGGAGAAAGACAGCCGATAGGATAGTATGGCGCTCTCTCTTCCAAACCTCTACACTTCACGGTAGAAAAGGAACGAGTAAGTAAGTAAGTTCCTAAATGTGCGCTGCTCTCCAGATGACACGATGTGGTGAGTTGTTCTTTTGCAGTATTGCGTGCACAATGGAGTACAATGTGCTGACTCGTGTCGCTGTCTAGGTCAGGGGCGGACTGAACGGTCGGGCAATCGGACAGCACACGAAGGCACACAAAAAGTGGGAGACCGACTCTCCTCTAGTGCATCTACTCCAGTGCTCAGCAACCTTTTTAACTTCATGGCACACTTAAGTGACTTTCCAAATTCCACGGTACACTTACCTGCCCTTCAAAACTCCACGTCGCACTTACCTGCCCTTCCAAATTCCACGGCACACTTACCTACACTTCCAAATTCCACGGCATTAATGATGAATTTTATTTCTAGCAGAATTTCTAGTGATCGTATCTTTCTCCGGCTTTTTGAATGTATTGTCCTTTCTAGTTCAAAGCTCAGAAAATATGTCATAAAATACAGGGTGTCCATAAAAGATTGTACCCTTTTCCAGAAATTTTTTCTCGGCCCAATGATGTGGTACGATGATACTTTCTATCACAAAAGTAAGATAATCTCTGCAAGTTCTTAATAATTCCTATATATATATATATATATATATATATATATATATATATATATATATATATATATATATATATATATATATATATATATATATATATATATATATATATATATATATATATATATATATATATATATATATATTTATTTATAGATATATATATATATATATATATATATATATATATATATATATATATATATATATATATATATATATATTTATATATATATATATATATATATATATATATATATATATATATATATATATATATATATATATATATATATATATATATATATATATATATATATATATATATATATCGAGACATATATTTACCTCTAAACAGAGCTATACCATTATAAGAGGAAATTTGCTGAATTAACTGTGGGCTTGAACGGGCTAAAAAACCATTCATTAAATCCTTCACAAAAGTGGACAGACAGATATAAGTTAACAAATGTTCAGTGCTATGCCGCATGGTTCATGACTTCTGAATTATCTTGTGAATACTCCCTTCGGATAGAAGCGCCATTACACTTCTATCTACATTAAATAATAATAATAATAAATTCTTTAAGCGCCAAACACGGCGCATAAGGCAGAAACCAGTGCTCTCCAGGTTGTTCGTTGTGACGCCACTCCTCTTAGCTCTTGCACATTATTTAGGCCCAACGTTCTTCCTTCTCTTATTATTGTTCTTCTGAGTGTTTCTTTTGGTCTTCCTTTTTTCCGCTTACCCTCAGGAACCCAAGTGAGCGCCTGTAGTGGTATTCTGTTGTTTTGCATTCGTAGGACATGACCGATATATGACCATCGTCTTTTCCTTATATAGTCGGAGACATATTTCTGCCTAGAGTCTTCTCTTATTTGTCGATTAGTCTTGAATTCTTTCCAACTGATGTTCATGAGTTTTCTAAGACATTTGTTCTCGAATGTATTCAGCTTGTTCTCCAATGATTTTGTTATTTTCCAACTCTCACAGCCGTATGTTAACACTGAGATAACATTTGAATTAAACAGACGAAGCTTGGTATGTATATTCAATGATCGTAATTTCCAAATGTTAGATAATCTATTGAAGGCGCTAGCTGCCAAAGCAATTCTAGTATGGATTTCTCTTGTTGTGTCACCATCCTGAGTCATTTTACTGCCTAAATAATTGAAACTTTCAACTTTCTGTAGTTTTTCCCCGTTCAAGATGATATCAAAGGGTCTCGTTAGAAAAGTTCATAGCTTTAGTTTTAGAGGCATTTATTTGGAGACCAATTTTAACCGAGAGATGACACAAATTATTTATTGCTTCTTGGGATTGTCTTGGTGTTGAACTTAAGAATGCTACATCATCTGCGAAATCCAGGTCCCCCAGGAATTTTCCATTTGTCCATTTTATACCCAATTGTTCATTGTGGGTATAGTTTCTCATAACCCAATCAATAGCTATTCCAAAAAGTAGTGGTGACATAATACAGCCTTGTTTCACCCCTGTTTCTACTGTAAACCATTCTGTATTCCCTTTATTTGTTCTAACACAACATCTTGCATTGTCATATAGCGCTTTGATTATATTCACATATTTTGTTGGAAAACCATAGATTGTAAGTATCTTCCACAATGATGGGCGGTGTAGACTATCAAAGGCTTTTTGAAAATCGACGAAGGTGATAATAAGTGGCGATTGCCTTTCCACTGATTCTTCTATATTGTTCTTAGTGTGAATATTTGATCAATACATGATCGTTTCGGCCTGAAACCCGCTTGTTCTTCTCTGATCTTTTCGTCAGCATGCAATTTAAGTCTTTCTAACATCATGCAACATAATAATTTTCTAGGTACTGATAATAGAGATATACCACGCCAGTTATTACAGTCTGATAGATCACCTTTCTTCGGGAACTTTACAATAATACTGTCTTTCCATTGTTGTGGTGGTTGTTCTTCTCTCCATACTTCATTTATAATATCTAAAATTCTCAAGAGGTTGTTGTCATTAACTGCTTTAATCATTTCCCCTGAAATTTCGTCAACACCAGCAGCTTTAAAATTTTTTAATCTTTTAACGGCTTGTTTGATCTCGTCCAGCGTGAATTCATCGCAAGTTATTGGCAAGGTGGTTGTGGATGTTTCATTATTAAAATCAGGTGTTACTGTTGGTGGTGGTCTGTTTAGCACCTCCATGAAGTGCTCAGCCCATCTCTTCATTTGTTCTTTTTCTGTTGGTATTGAATTCCCTAATTTACCTTTAACAGGTGTTTCCATAGCAGTAGGCTGGTGACATAGTTGTTTTGTAATTTGATAAAGGCACCTACTATTACCAGTTCTTGCAGCATTTTCAGCTTCTACGGCCAGTTCATTGATGAAATGTCTTTTATCTCTTCGAGTTTTTGTCTTCACTTCTTTATTTAACAAGGTATAAGTTAGTTTGCAAGATTCAACTGCATTATGTGTACTTGCCGCTAGTAGCTAGAGCTTTGCTGTTTCCCCATCTCGTATTTTATCCCAAGTATGTTCTTCTCTCATCCATTTTTTCTTTTTATGTACTAGGTATCCGGTGGTCGCTACAGCTGCTTCTGTCATTGCTGTTCTCAGTTGTTCCCATTTAGTATCGATTGTCTTGGTGGTGATATCGTTGTCAATTTTGCCTAAAACATCGAAATAGTTGTTCATTTTGACATTATATTCCTTCTTTATATCATTTGATTGCAGTCTGTGTACATCTATTCTTCTATTTTTATTCGGTTGGTATAACTTCTTCAGTTTAATTCTCATTTTAGCTATGCAGAGGTTATGATCGCTTCCGATCTCTGCACCTCTGTATGCTCTGACGTCTTGAACTGATGAGCGAAATTTAGCGCTTATGCAGAAGTGATCTATCTGGTTCTTAGTTCTGCCATCAGGTGAATTCCATGTTATCTTGTGGATATTCTTATGTGGAAAGATGGTGTCTGCCACAACGAGGTTTGATATTTCACAAAGTTCTAGAAGTCTTTCGCCATTTTGATTCAAACAGCCTATGCCATGAGTACCGAGATATCTTTGTACTCCATCGTTGTTGTCACCTACTTTGGCGTTAAAATCACCCATGACTGCTATTATGTCATGCTTGGGTATTGTGTTGATGGTACTTAGAAGTGCTTCATAGAAGTCATCTTTTGTGGTATCAAGAGCGTCGTTAGTTGGTGCATAACATTGTACAATTGAGAGCTTGAAAAATCGTGTCTGAAATCTAGCTAATATTAGCCTCTCATTGATAGGTACCCAGCTGATAAGCGATGCTGCTGCTTTCTGTGTCATTAGGATGGCTACTCCCTCTGTGTGACGATTATCATTACTACCAGAGTATATAATTTGCTTTTTTTCTTCTGAAATATATTTTATGCCCTTCCCCGTCCATCTACACTCGCTGACACCCAATAAGTCCAACTTATAATTATCCATTTCTTTCATTACTTCTTCCAATAATGTTCCCATAATGTTTTGTTTAAAAACCGGGACATTTCCAAATTTTTACCTAAAAAACCCGGGACATTTTGTAAAAAAACGGGACATGTTAAAAATTAAGGTAAAGCACAAATAAATCTATTATATTATTATATGTATATATTATATATTATATGTTGCACTTAAAATAAGATACTGGTATAAAAATACACACATTAACTAACACAACTTCCACTTTAAAAAAGAATTCTAAATTACAAACATACTTAATTAGAAAAATCGCACCTTTAAAAAATACACAATAGTTAAGTTTATATTTCAGATTCATCAGAATATTTATCAGATTTATGGGCCTGTTCAAGAAGTTTTTTTTCTTCTGATATTTGGACATAGAACTCAGCACAAGAGAAATCATTAAAATGGGTCTTTATAATGGTAAAGTTATCACTGTCTCAATTTTAAGTCTGTTTTTTTCGTCTGTCCAAAGCGCATTTATTAATGAAAAAACACGTTCAACAGCTGCATTGGATCCTGGCAGTGCCAAACAAAAACTAACTAGGCATTTCAGGCTCTCAGCATTTATATCCTGCTTTGTAAAATGAGCGAACATCTCACACCATTTTTCACTGACACTTTCACCTTTCAGTTCACTCCACACATCAAATTTGATTTCACAATATTTTTTCACACATGCAAACTCATCAAATAAGTCCTCTTCATTCACAGTAAAATTTGGTGACACTGTCTTCTTGAATATGTAGCTTTCTTGGATGTTCTTCCAAGTCGCAGACTCCTTTCCCTTCAAATTGATCCAATCCGTAGACTGAAGAGGCGTAAGAAATGGTGTACACCACTCCTGAATATATTCAATGCAGGTGTCATAGAAATCTACTGCATAGCTTTGAAACTTTTCAACTGTTATGTGTCCTTCTTTTTCTAATTCTTGCAACTGATTTCTCACAGTAGTGGTAAGCAACTTTTCTGCCTTCCTGTAGTTTAATTTTTCCACCAGTTTTATTACTTCATCCTCACTTCAATTACTGTTGTCTCTTGCTTTTCAACACATTTGATGGTATCAGAAAAGGTTTTTAACTGGCTGGCAATGAAATGCAGGAGTGTAATTGAAAGTGGATTTTTAAAGAAATTTTTTGAGACTGGTAGGACATTTGTGAATGGAAAGGAAATATGACTTCAATGCAGGGAAAATGTCAATAACTCTCTGGACTGCAGGCAAGAGAGAAAGAGCCATCTTGTCTTGCTGTTACCCAAAACAGTTTTATACCCTGTATTGGTGAATTTGCAAAATGATTTGAGTTCCTCAACTCGTACACAATAAATGTGGAAATGCTGGTAAATCTTGTTAATTATTAACTGAAGATCAATAGGTAAGCAATTCGCAGCAGTCTGTACAGCAAAATGTATCACATGTGCAGGACAACCAACACCAATTAAATTGTTCACAGTGTTTTCTTGCATTTTGAAGTACAGATTATTCTGTCCCTTTCTCTTCTTTCCACCAAAGTTTGTATTTGTATTATCTGCTGTATAGCAATAACCTTTTTAAGGAGATCTGACTTCTGTAACACTTCCACTGTAACCGGAAATTGATAAAGTAACACTACTAAAACACGGAATAAAATCCGTTACCCAAAGATTTTTTTTTTCAGGAAGGACCCTTAAAAAGCGGGACATTTGGAATAAATTCGGGACACCGGGACATTTTATTTTAAAAAACGGGACTGTCCCGGGAAAAACGGGACGAATGGGAACCCTAATCTACATCTCTGCCAAGAGTAATCTTGTGCGAAGGTAAACACCCTTGACGACCCAGTTTAGATACTCTTGAGTTTTGGTCATTGTTGGACCATTACTGCAAAGCATGGGAGGCAATCCGTGACAATATAATAGCTACATCTGCGTGTGATGTTTCTAGACAAAAAAGTGCCCGAAGAATGCGTGTCGTAATGTGATCAGATTGCATCTCATTACTAACCAGTGTTTCCTGACCTACGATGCCCTACCCAAAAAAGACTGAGACTGATTTATATGTACATTCATACCCCCGTAATACGGGGGGGGGGTTAGGGGCCAGGCCCCCACCGTAAAGCAAAAATCTCAGAAAAGCGAAGTATATCCTTGTTTTAACTTTCAAATGCATGTAGGGTGCCTAAAAGCCCAAACAACGTTTTTTTTTTTTTTTTCGGTTAACATCTTTATTCACATTCCGTAGAAATGTACAAAGCCATATGCATTGATACATTGACAATAATAGCATGAATATTAGTATAAAAATGAAAATACAATGAGCAGCTGTATTAAAAAAAAAAGAAAAAAAACATTTACTCCTTGCACAGACTCGTTTACACATTTTTTTAAATGTGAGACAAACATAAAGGTATGTGTTCAGGCACTCGTAAGAAATAAAGAAGTAGAACACTAGACAACACAAAAACAACGGACGTGAGTGGCTTACCCAGGACTCGAACCCAGGACCTTCCGTGCGACACACATCTTTTTGTGTGAAACTTTTGCATCAAGCTTTTGTTTTGGTTTTTTTTCTTTTTACATTTCAACAGCCATGTATTTATTAACAACAAAAATATAGATATATACGCATTTTCATACATGTACCTGTTTATATACGTACATGCACATACGCATATACGTGAAAAAGGCACATATGTACGTATTCCCATACACAATCATACACACATATACCCTCCTGCACATACATATATCTACCTCCACTCGCACACCCTTATATATATATATATATATATATATATATATATATATATATATATATATATATATATATATATAATATATATTATATATATATATATAAATATATTATATATATATATATACCAACGGGCTGATCACCCGTTTGCCAGTCACTTCGATTACGGAAACAACAGCAGATGGATTGATTTGCCATTGCCCTAAAGACGCCAATAGGCGTGATGGGAAACAATGGCAAAGAAAACCTATCTGCTGTTGCCCTAAGACGCCACTAGGCGTAATGGCCACTGACTGCTTTGACGGTCGGTGGCTAAGGACGGAAGAAGAAGAGAAGATAGATATATATATACGTACACTACTAATACATCTTCATCTCAAGAAATAATGTTGTGGTGTGTGCAAAAACTTAATGGCCCTTGTCTTTTCTGAAAATTACGTTAGCTGATTTAAGTGCTTTGATTTCTGTGTGAATATATGCAGAAAATGTTTAGAATTAAAAATTCTTTGCTCGCAGAGGGTTTTATTTCTACAAATCCATACCAAATGTCTATATTCTGCCAAAAGTGTTTGTAAATAGATTGCAATATGTGGAGTCATCGTTGGAATGATGCTGAGCAAAACTGCTTTATACATATCTACTTCTGTCGTTGTATGTATTTGTAATGTATGTTTCAAAGTGTTCAAAGTTTGTGTCACTGTATCACAGTAAAAGAAAATGTGTTCTTCTGTCTCCATGACGTTTAGTCTACAAAGTTTACATTTGAGTAAAACTGTAATTTTGGCAGTGCCGGGGTATGCAGGGTTTACAGTTTATTTCTATAGAGAGTAGGTTTGGTTAACTAGCCTTGACCGCTAGAGATATATTTTCCTCTCCTTTGTAAGATTGGGTCACCAGGTTCGATTTTCTTCTCTTAGGTGTTGATGTAGCAAATTTAACTGAGATGGATAGATTTCTTAGCTTAATCTCAAACTGTAGAAATTCACCTTTTCAACAGCGTTCTATTTCAAACAAATCTTTTAATGTCTTTCAGCATGAAGTCAAATATCAACAAAAGTCTGGAATTCAGAACGTTTTTACAATAATAAGCACAATAAAGTTTTAACATATCATCAGATGCTTTCATCGATGCAAAAATCCCTTTTGCATCTTTATCTCATAGGCCTACTCAATTTGTCAAAGATGGCGAACTTTTTCTTTCCACCGTTTTCTTCCTTTAGGTTAGGCCTAACGTTTTATTTTAGGTTCGACGACATATTCTCATCCCTTCAGATTAGTCCTTGATTTCTTTATTATCATAGGTATTCCTTGAGTTAAATATTTTCCAACACAAGGGTATTTTCAGCTCAGCATGGTTTTAGGTGTAAGACTAGTTTTGCAAATTGACTCAATCTTCGAACCTAGTTCTGCTGCAACCAGAGTTGGAAGCTCTATTCAAAAATATGCGTTGAATGATAGTTACTACTTACGCAAGTAAGGAATATAAAACCACTCAATGTCCTGAATTACACATTTTATAATAAATGTTGCAGTTGATTTCCTCAAACTAAGGAAATATGTAGAGCTGGACCAGACACGTCCTCCAAAGTTTCGCTCCTTCATTCTGACTGCCAGATGGCGTCGTGTTCTATATTCCCCGGGGTAAATCTGAGCTATCCGATTGGTCAGGGGAAATCACCCAATTATTAGAAATGGCGTGTGGAAGCGACTCTGTCCTAAATATGTGACACTATAATTTATTATTTTCTGTTTCTC
This sequence comes from Oreohelix idahoensis, assembly GCA_024509875.1. Lineage (NCBI taxonomy): Eukaryota > Metazoa > Mollusca > Gastropoda > Stylommatophora > Oreohelicidae > Oreohelix > Oreohelix idahoensis. Next base: position 57,835 of record JAMPIV010006549.1, read on the forward strand.
ATAAAATATAAAATTATGGGGTGGTCTGTGCTTCCTCTGTCTTGTTAGAATATAGTCTGTTTTCTGAATAAAGCACGGTATACACGGCTACATACAGATCCCGGGGCCCTGCAAATGTATCCCGTAGGGAGACATTTGTATACTATCAATATCCAAAACTATCCCCCAAAAAAATTTTTTTTTTTTTGAAAAATTTTCTAAGTCGAAAAATGTTTCCAAAAAATTTAATTTAATTCCTATACTGGGGTCCTATGTCTATATGAGGTCGTCTGCTATGTAAAAAAAACTAGTAGTGGACATCAACTTCAAAAAGTGTAACTTATTCATCACATCATAATATTTTTCACCAAATTTTCTAATTGGCAACACTGACTAACAAAATATTCCTAACCTTCTTCTAATACAATAGATTGTCAACAAAAAAATTTTGACGAGTGGCAACACTGGGAAATATGAGCAATAATATATCTCCTTGTCCTAACTCAATGTCATTACATAGTTGAAATCATTCTATTAGGCATGGTGGGTGAAGCATGTTATATATTCTTCGTTCTTATTGTATGCTCCCTATCATAAGACTCCAAGTAGTTCAGAAGAATCTTATGTTATTTTCAATCTTGGTTTTCCAATAAGTTTTGGGCCTACTTATTTACTGATTATGCATTCCAATTATATTCCAGTATAAAGTATTCCAAATATCCACATTATCCTTGTAATGACGATCCAATTGTACAAATCAGTAATTCATCCGTAGTGATTCATCACGTTTTCGCTTACACATTATGACACATGGGAAACTATGGCAGACATGAATATAAACATTTTCAAACAATTCATTTTGATAACCAATTATAATGTACACAATAAAATGATTGAAAAATCTCATGACTTGTTCCTATTTATTTATCTCTGAATTTTTTTTTTTTTTTTTGTCTTGGGTTTTCTCTAAGTGATATGTGTAGCTATTTTTTTCAAGGTATCCAACACTTCGCCAGGTATCCATATAAATTATGCGTTTAGTAGTGATCCTGTTATTAAGAGTTTGGTTATGTCCAATCACTGATAGATTTATTTTCTTTATCCTCTGTCAAGACAATCTTCCTTGAAGTATATATATTTTTTTCAAAAGTCTTTCTTGAACTATCAGTTAGTCATTATCCAACATCAACTAATCAGTAAGCATTAAAACAATATGTTTACAACATTTTACCAACATGTGAAATACAATGAAAAAATTTTCAAAGCATCATGGACTCTGTACATTAGGTTCTATATTACTTCATTTTTCCTCCAATTTGTCAGTTATGGTGCTCTAGATCGTTTATTTAATCCTTTCTAGTGGTCCTGTTATTTCTAGAAATTCCTCCTTAATGGTTCCTTATGTACGATACTTAGCAATGCCTTCTACAACATTAGTTAAACAATAATCATTTTTGTAAACATCAACAACATTTTTCCAATTTTATGACAACATGAGATAAAATAGTTTTGTACATATATTCGGTATATCAACACCAACTCTGCCTTCGCAGGTCGAGGGTTTGTCAGAGTCCTGCGGTGTTTATTACATCTGCTGACTACAGCCAGATGGGTAACCTATTTAAATTTTCTAAGTTATTTGCAGGTGTGGGGCATGAGGGAATATATATACATATATATATATTTTTTTTTTTTATATATCCATGACTCGTCTTCATGTATTTCAAATCCAGGTATTCTTTTTCTTTTATATATATCCACTGTGTTGATCCATTACCCATTTGTCCGTGGGGTAACATCATTATTTTCAATCCATGTATCCTATGGGCAACATTGAATTCCATCCATGTATCATTTTGAGTGATCCAATCGCCGTCAAAATGTATCAGTCATATTTGGCTCTATGATTATTCAGTCAAATTATAACAACCGTTTCTATATAAATATCAGCAAGCAATTATCATTTGCTATCCACCTTATTATGACAATGGTTATAATACACAGCATATGTAAACATCAAGGAAATGTCTTCTCCTATACGGAGGTAATCTTATCATTTATTTTCTGCTGGATGCGGTAATTATGCAACTATTTTATTCATATGCCTTTTTTTTTTTTTCGTATATTTGTGGTTCTCATAGAATGTTCATATTCCATATGTATCTCGTATTCATTGGTAATCCATACTCTTATGGTTCCTTTAATGGCAATCATTTGTCCCTTGCTTTGATCTATGTCCGTGGAAATCCATAAAAATTTCCAAGTATTTTTCTCGTCTATTTCGTAACTACGAAAGACTACAATTGTATTTATTAGTGGACAGTACTGTGGGGCATTTATGTATCGACATTACAACCAAACGTCAGCTGTGACAACATGACATAAAGTTTCACCTTAATAGCAAATTGCATCTTCATCATACACAAACAGTTGCTTCTTCATCTCATGTGTCATTAGTGGTTATCATCCGGTAATGGGTGTTCAAGGTGGGTTCAGCATATACAAATGCTGTAAAGGGGTATTTCATTTGCTAGGTCAGCATGTGCAAATGCTATTTCTTTAACATGGGCAAAGGCATCATCAACCAATAGGTGCCATTTGTTCAATCTGGGGTTAGCATATACTAATGCTCTCAAGGGATTCTTCATTTGCAGAAATTCAGCATGCGCAAATGTCATTGGGGTATTTGTGATAGGCAGTATCAACAAAATATTGTTGGAGTATCAGAGATCATGCTGGTGGGGTGTATGACTGGTATAGGGTGATTTATTTTCTCTTTTTCTTCTTCAGCTGCTAACCTCAGGGCAGTCAATGTTTTACAATATTGGCTTATCATCATCAAAATGTGTGAGGGTGGCATATAAACATATAGCAATCCTATAGAATGTTTTCTCTTCTTTTCATTTTTTTCTTTTCATTTTTTCTTTTATGTCTTTTGTGTCTTTTTCATGTGATTTCTTTTCTTTTCTTGTGATTTCTTTTCTGTTTGTATCACAAGTACTAAAGAATGATAAAAATCAATTCACTAAACACTAGATATACTATCAACATTCCTAATAGTAAATCCTAACCAATAGGGCTGCAAGTAATAGTTTAGGCCAGAATAGAATGAATGTTGTAGCAGTATCTGTTGTCAATAAGTGGCGAGGAAAGGGTACATCAAGGATCTCCTGATTACAACATGATTGTAATTCCAAGGAATGAATATGATTGGGATTGAAAAAAATCACAAGTCTAGAATGTCGTCTCAATATAGTGGAATGGAAAAATAGTAAGTTAAAGATGTTGTAACAGTGGGGTGAAGAAAATCTTATTATAGAGAGTCAAGGTTGGGATATGGAATCTCTTTAGGAGAATGTTTAAAATTCTTGACAGTACTAATATACATCTGGGTCTAAAATAATAATGTACATTTTAAAAATAAATAATCCTGTGGAGAAAAATAGCATAACATGCAATACTAGTTTTGGGTATGAATTATATGCTGTTAAGAGATGTCATAGTAGGAACAGTATGATTGATCAAGGTGATAGAATAAAGGAGTTTAGCATAAATGAGATCACAGAAATATTAGTATGAGGTAAGAAAAAAACTACTGGTGTAAAGTGTCTGCATGAAAATGCACTAAGATGCGAAATTTACGGAACTCTGGATCTGCAAGGACAAGAAGTCTGGTGAATGGAGCGTGGAATATGATCAGTTACAAAAGTAGAGATCAATGTTACAACAGAATAGTGTGACACATGTGTTATAGGTAAGGTTGTGTAACATTCTAAATATTAAGAAAATGTCTGTAACTAAATAATGGTGTCTGTAAACAAAGAACATTGTTATCATTGTTTTGTCATTTTTTATTTCAATAATCCAAATAAAAATGTCTAACTAAATCCTCCGTGGGCTGGTCTTGATTTTCTTTCTGGGCATCAGTATTGGTATGGCTGGGAAAAATAACTTTCTCAGTGAGGCTTTGACATCTTAGTCTGTAAGCAAGTCATTTGAACTAGTCAAAAACTGAAAATAGAGTACATGGGAGAGTTAGTACATTGTTAAAAAGGTTTAAGTGCACATTCGCGTTGACCGTACATGGGATGGCATGTACATTGAAGACTTGAGGGGCTTGTCTCAGCAAAGCTTTAGTAGTTCCTTCAGTTTCTCATGCCATCTCTAACCTTGCAATGTCCCGACTGCTTAGGCGAGCATCATACTGAGTAAATGTGGGTGACACTGCATTTGCTGATTGTTGGGGCTCTGAGGACATTGGCGAATGCGGTGATGGCTTAACATCATTTGATTGCGGTGATGGGTTTCACTGTGGTTGGGGTTTGTATGGCTGGAACATCTGTTGGTTTTGAGGCAGGTATATGTTTCGCCTTGATTTTTTTCTTCTGACTTGGGCCTGTGGTACGTTAACGTCTTTTACAGTGGGGCAGTAATTTGCACACTGTTGTTTTTGACTAGTAGAGCTGAGGCTAATACTTCTCGGCTTGGTTTGGGCACTCGATAGCGTTTCTTCAGAATCTTTCGTCTGATATAGTTGTGCTGTATACGCGGAATTTTGTTGCTAGGGATTGAGTCATCAGATTCTGTTTTGTAGGCGCGTTTGACGCTGGAGCTGACTGGTACAAATAATGTACTATCCGCATCACTGGTTTCAATAGAACTGGCTGTATCAATGTCTGTTTCTTGTTCGTATAGTTCTACCATTTCTTTGTCATTTTGTTCGTTGGGGTCTGACAAAGCTGTGCCGGGGTTGACACTGTAGTTTCTCATTTCTTGTTGCGTTTCGTCTTCATAAAGATTGCTGGTATATGGTTCAACAATCTGCTTGGGTATGGTTTCTTCAGGATCTGATTGTTCTGAACGAGCAATCTTGTTCTTGTGGTATAGCAGTGTTTGTCCGTCGCTGGTATTCCAACTGGAACTGCCTGAACTGGGGGTGTGATAGGTATCAGCTGACGATTTATCACTGCGGGAGTAAGTTTGAGTGTGAATATAAGTTGCTTTAGGAAGGTCTGTTTGTGTTGCTACACAAACCATCGTTGTTTTTGCACAAATTAACTTGGTTTTATTTGTTGTTGGTACTTGTTTTGTTGGCCTGGGTTGAGTATTCCAAGGAGTTGATTGTGCTAAATTTACTTGTTGGTATGTCTTGGCTGTCTTTCCTGGTGTTATGGGACCGATGTGTGCTCTCCATCCGTCTGTTGTTAGGAGGCAAACTTGTCCGTTCCTAGATGTCATGTTACGAAACTCCCAAATTTTTCTTGTTTTAACTTCATTTATGAAATTTCGTACAGTCATTCTTTGAGCTCGTTTATTCAATGTGTTCCAGTGTTTGTTAGCTGCCGTCGTGTGCCTTGACGTGCTGTCATTATACCTGATCGATGATAGTATACGAGGTCTGCTTTCTGTTCCTCTGTGGCGATAATATGGAGGTGTTTGTCTCATGGGGGCATGGGATTTTGTGTGCTGGGGATTCGAACGGGGAACAGCGTGGATCGGATACCTCCGTTTCTGCCATGTGCTATGTGGTTTTTCGTATGTCCGGTAATCAATAAATCGTCTATCTCTGTCAAGCTGAGGACGACTTTTACGTTGATATATGTTGTTTCTACTGTAAACACTGTAACTTCGCCTATCCGCGTATGTTACTTTACGATGGGTTGAACAACTGTCATCATCTTCATCCGGGGTGTAGGATTTTCTGTTTCCTTCATGTGAAGGGTTTTCGCTTCGTCTGTGTACGTGTTTAGAGGTATAGCAACCTCCCGTTGTAGAGTTGTATAACATTTCTTCCTTTTCAATAAAACCTGCATTAGGTTTCTGTAGGTCTACAGCATAATAGCTTCCAGTATGCGAGCCATATACATATTTATCTGGGGCAGTGGGATGTGCGTCTACTTTAGGATAACTTCCTGGCAGACAATATTCATTTCTCTTGTTGAAATTGGGCGGGTGGCGCGGAACGTGTTTGTTATGCATTGTCCAGGTATTTTCATGTGTAAAACGATAGCTGTATGGGCTGGCCTGCCTATACTCTTGTTGTCGATACATTTTCAGTCTTATTTATTCCTTGTTAATCGTGGTTTCCTTATGCACTAGGGTTAATTATAGTTGGACTTTCTCTGCTCTTTGTAGAGGACTGGTCACTGCCGGGGTGCAACTGTTGCTGCTGCTGTTCTACCCCAAGTTGCTGGAAATTTTTCCATTAATTGATCCATCTTAGCCATTTTCTGTTTGACTTATAGTGGTGGGTTTTTGCTTTTTAAAGAGAAGTGGTCACGGCATCATTTTACCATATTCTCATCCCTTCAGATCAGTCCTTTGATTTTTTTATTATCATAGGTATTCCTTGAGTTAAATATTTTCCAACACAAGGGTATTTTCAGCTCAGCATGGTTTTAGGTGTAAGACTAGTTTTGCAAATTGACTCAATCTTCGAACCTAGTTCTGCTGCAACCAGAGTTGGAAGCTCTATTCAAAAATATGCGTTGAATGATAGTTACTACTTACGCAAGTAAGGAATATAAAACCACTCAATGTCCTGAATTACACATTTTATAATAAATGTTGCAGTTGATTTCCTCAAACTAAGGAATATGTAGAGCTGGACCAGACACGTCCTCCAAAGTTTCGCTCCTTCATTCTGACTGCCAGATGGCGTCGCTGTTCTATATTCCCCGGGGTAAATCTGAGCTATCCGATTGGTCAGGGGAAATCACCCAATTATTAGAAATGGCGTGTGGAAGCGACTCTGTCCTAAATATGTGACACTATAATTTATTATTTTCTGTTTCTCATAAAATATAAAATTATGGGGTGGTCTGTGCTTCCTCTGTCTTGTTAGAATATAGTCTGTTTTCTGAATAAAGTTAATAATATGGTGATACCTGGGATAGTGCCAGATAAGAGACCGGTCTTATAAGTAATACCCCCTTACTCTGAAAAGTAGTAAGGGTGTATGGACATCAAAGGTAGGATCAAGCTGTATAAGTTCCTGAAGAGAAGATTGTAATGTATTACTCTAAGTTCATAATTGCTCCTCTCAAGATCCCTCCTCTGTTAATATTATTAGCTCTGCTAGGGGTCATTAACTAAACTATCTACCAACAAGAACTGTTAACTTAAACTTAAATTATTTAACGAAATCTAATGACAGAAATCGATGGACAAGAAAGACTTACAGAAACGACGAAGGAGGGAGGTGTGGACCAGTTTGTACATGAAAGTCAAAAATTTAATTCATCGTGCTAACAAATTAAAAACAGCCGACGTACGCGTCTGGCCAATAAAAAGGGAGAGCGCATATGAACAAGGGACAAAGACAAAAAAGTTTTGAAACAGACTTGACGCAGGACATGAGTTTGCCACTACGCCCTTTTGCCATCTGCAGAATGTGCGCAGCCTAACAAAGCCATTAATGTCCAGTGGTGATTTCTGATGTTTGCGGGGTTCATTTGACAATTTTTTTTTTTTTTTTCGATCCCATTGCTTTTGTCCAACTATCAGATGCCTGGGATACGTTTCATCAGTGGCAAATCCTAACAGAAGTGAAGGGAACCCAAATTGTGAACTACATGCTGGTTTCTTGGTACCCTTACTGTTGGTCTCGGCTGCAAGACTGATAAATACTCCATGGACAGTACAGTGGTCATCAGTTTTTCCCAGGAATCCAAAGATAAGAGTTCTATACAGGGAAACTGACAGTAGCCGTTATATGAAACACCAGCTAAAAACAGCTTATCATATCGATTTGCAAGTAGCCACGTTCAGAGGAAGATACGCATATGTGTTAAGTCAAAGGACTAAAGAAAACAGTATTACTTAGTAACAGCAAAAGCAAGGGGTCCCTCCACCCATCCCCCTTTACTAGCCAAGTTATAAGTATTCCAGATTCCTGATTTTTTAATGGACAGTACTTACGGAGTGAACTGCCAATGAGTACTTTTTGTGTAAACACTATTTCTCCAAGAGGAAAAAATCATTCCTACAATTACTCCTAGATAAGGTGATAACATTAATTTTGTGTATATTTTAGGAATATTGTGTGTATTAAATCTTGTGCCTAATCAGCAGAAAAAGGACAATCATATAAAATAGTCAGTAATTGTAACCTGAGGACTTGTTTACTTTTTTACCAATGTGTTTATAGTTCTTGTCAGTTTATTATCCCCTAGGAATTTATTTAATTCATAGGATTAGTTGTGGGGAGGAGAGGACACCGTGAAATCCTGGTACTACTTCTTTCCATCTGGCCAGTGATTGTTCTCAGTCTGACTATTCCAATGACTACTATAACACCAGGCTTATTTCTAAGCTGAGGTATTGCTTTAAGTCCAGATTATCTGACGGGCTTTCTAGCCTTGTATCTGGTGAAATAAATATATACACCTGGATATACCTTCATAACGTTGATAACACTACACCTCTCGTCACATGCATCGTACTGAAATTCACGTTACATTTTGTAAAATGTGATTTGCTTTTTCCACTTTTACGGATAGAAGGCCCGGCCATCGTGGTTGGTAGGTGTTTTATTACGTTATGTAAGGTGAAGTGCACCCAATCAATTAACTTAAACTCTAAATTTAAATACGAAGTATGTAAGTGGTTAATTATTGGCATATTCGAGTGCGGCCAAAACTAAAACATAAAAATCCAAAAAAAATGGTCGAGTATATGAAACAGTCAGGCAATGATAGAAACGCTTTACATGACGACCAGTATTGAACAATCTGATCATCAAAGGTGTCCACCCCATCCGACAATGTGTCGCCAAGTACCCGTACTATCTAGAGGCGGCACACTTCTCCTGACTCTCAACGTCTCAGCTTCCTGTTTCTTGTATCGTAAAATGAACCCATTTCACTTTGGTAGCAAAGTTTAAATCCACTACGCCACCGGAGGCAATGTGTAATAACAAAAAAGACAATTAGTCCTGTCGTTCCGTCGCCTTCCACAACGAAGGAAACACATTGAGACATTAGCGCCAGCCGACAAGCGCGGGGCCGCAAGCCACGGAAATTTACATGACACGCTCCCTAATATACATCCATTGCCCCTAGCCGCAACTCGTTCACATCGACACCAAAAAAAAAAACTCAGCTGTTCTCGAAAAAGTTGGGTTTTTCTGTACCGCAGCTATATTTTTACGATGCCATCTCCATTGCGTTGGTTCCTCCCAGCCTGTTCCTTTTCCGGCATTTCACTAACCTCGTCTGTCCCTTTTGCTTGACGGTCCCTGCAGCCCACATTTCATTTAATCATACACTATCAGCACAAGCCCGCGTCGCCACTCAATCCGCCATGACCCTTCACTAAGCCATCGTTCTATATCCCGTCGTCCCAGATCGCGAACGTGGCCGCTTTAATGAATTTCTCGTCTAATCTGATTCAATCACGGTCAGTTTCATCATAATGTCCGGAACGGCTCAGAATAAGCCCTATATCCTCCGTCTCCGCAATTTTCTGATACCACTCTTGTCCACCCCAGTCCAGTAATCTACCGCCATCCCAGTCGTTTGCACAGTCAATGATGAGATTATACGCTACCCAGGTACTCGTGTTGTTGCTACGTCCTCCCTCAAAATATGTTTTGCGTGTCCTGCAGGACCTTTTGCTATTCGCGTGCATTCTTGCCTATCTATTGTCGCAGCAAGCTCATTTACACTTTGTATGCGCCTTGTGTAATCGCCCTTGGCCCTAATCATCTTACACGCGGTGAGCACTGTTTCAAGGCTCCTCCCCGGCACAGGGGCACTGCTCACTCCGACGTTCCCCATGCTCCAGGTTTCCACGCAGCATATACATTATCGAACACAAGCAGAGCCTAAGAGGCCTGATCCAGAGATAGCAGTCCTGGTCAATCCTCTGCTAGCTCTCTCCATGTGGTCCAGCCTTTTTCCTGCTTCACTCTTTTTTGCTACCCTCTTTCATGCCACTCATCCGTATCTCCTGAACTTCCATGCTCGCCTCCTGCTTGATGCCTTGACCATCCAGCTGGCACCACCAAATCCCCCCGTCGATGTTCGGTTTGTTGTATCCCGAGTACCTCTCACATTTGAGTGACTCTTAAGCAGCATACAACACTTCTTCCACTCTCCACTTCCTTCCCGTTTCATTCAGTGTGCTGAATGGATTTAAAACCAATCATCACTGAATCGCGTAGCATCATTGCAAGCCGTGCTTTCCAACTTTTATTCTTTCAAACATCGACTTAAGAACTGAAGTTTGACTTTTTGCATACAAGCGACTCGACCGACCGGGGACCCTCTACCTATGGTGCTCAGATCTTGTGTGACCTGGCGGGGCTCGATACTTCCACTACTTTGCTTATTTCATATATAGACGTGGCCACAAGGCACTTCGTACAACATGACAGCTCCAACAGGTTACGTGCCCAGGATCCTGCTGGTCTAGATCGTGATCCTCTGTCCCTGCCAGTTCTAGGTGCTGTTGCACTGCCTTCGAGTCTTGTTAATGAGGCATCTCGTAAACCACTGCCAACTCTTTAACAGTTTCCTCAATGACATAGGATTCTTGCTAGAAAATCCGTGAAATACCGCTCCTATCTCCCTTTCCTACTGATAGGCTTCTGCTCATCTTCTTTCGTGGGGTTTAACGCATTCCTCATCCAAGCACTAGTCTAGCCTCGGCTAACTTCCGTCCGGCCTGATGTTCATCGAGTCAAATTGTGGTTCCTTCCCTAATGCTTGGAGCGGCTTTGACACAAATTCCACCACGTTCCTATAGCCAGTCCTTTACCGCATGAGATTTCCTGCATAGCCATGACGAATATATCGGAGAGATGTACAGCCCCACGCAATTCCAACGTCAACCAATCCTCTTCGTTTTACTCCTCGGTTGTTTAATCTACAAAAACACCTAATACAGCGTCATGCATTGCCGCAAATCTCTTGTGGAACATTGATTACATTCGATCTGCATTCACTACACGTGGAAACATCCATAACAGTCCTAAGCCTACCAGATTACAGTTTTGTTCGGCTGTCTTTGCCTTTTGGATTCTTCCCAATCAGCGGCATCATAGACTTCCTGGTACCTAGACCTCCAGTGCTTGTAGTGTCTTGGTACCATTGTGCAAGTATGTATAGTGATCGTTCCGCCATTACTGAGCAAATATCTCCTCCCAATGATATGAGAGGCCGATACTACGGATGTCTGAAAGTTTTTCCTTCGAGTGAACCTCCGGTGCCTGGTCTACTTTCGGCTGTTACGAGTTTGTTCCACGCATTCTTCTGTAACGACAGTCCGTTGAAACCTCACTTCTTTTATACACCACATAGGAAAACCATTAGACCTGGAGCGACTTGCATCCGAGCTTTCTGACAAATGCTCTCTACCCTCTTGCTACTGTGGGCTTAGGTTAAATCTCAGCTCCATGGGGGCCCCCCCCACTTTTCTTCCCGGCCATTTACCTACCTGAATCTCTGAGCGCTCCATCTGGCGACCAGCTTTATGCCTGATATTTTCTGCCAGGCTCTGTCCTGATTTATACGTACCGAACGTGGCTGCTCAAACATTCTTTTGCAATCTTAAGCCTCCCTATAATCTTTCGTCCTATCCCTGCGATCTTCTTCTCTCCCTTGCACATCCATTCTCTGCTCTACACAGGCATTAGAAGATTGCCTTTCAGCTCCAAACTTGCCGTAACCTTTCCTTTTGCTCTTGCAACCGGCGTTCTTAACTGGTTTTTCGTTTCGGCAGCTTCGTCTGTTTTCCTTTTCATCTATTGTGAATTGTCGTCTACTTTTCGTGTGTACTTTCCCGGCCGCTTCTCACTCCGAACTCGTTGCGACAGTGCAGATATACTATCGCCGAAGATTTCCAGCTTCTTCGCCAAAGTTGGCTCTGCAGTGTGTTACCAACCTCTTGGTGCCATACCTTCGTCCTCGCTCCCAAACCCTTTGCACGCCAGTGTAACTTTATGCTTCTCTTTTCCCGCCAAGAATGGGTATAAGCATCGAAGATCAACTTGAATTACTCACACTGTGGATTGACTCCGCGCGTCTTCTAACGCTTATCCTCCGTACAAGCCGGTTGTTCCCACTATGACCTCCCACACCCCTTTTTCGTCTTTGTGACAGGCCCGAAGTGTAATGGCCCGTCAACAACACTTATAGTCCACCTTGTCACCTCATCCATGTAAACGCTGTCGGCCACATAATTCAAATCCCAAATATAATAACTCTCAACTGGCGTTCAGAGTGTTTAAACATATTCAAAAAATAAATGATTGAACACTCAAAAAAATCAGCATTCATGAAAAACTCCTGAAGCCACGTTATAAAAATATCCATTCACACCAGGATTTTGGCTAAAACAAATCCTATTACACGTTTAATCCAAGAACCCGTTTTAAAAATGAAATTCTTGTCTGCTCAACCAATGGTGTTTTTGTTGTTTTTTATGCGGACAAAACAATTGTTCTTTAAACTCACTACCCTGTGGCCTCATTGAAAGTGTATGATATATTTGGTAACTCCAGCGTTCCTTCTTATATAATACTCCAAATATTTTCTGCTCGATCACTATAACAATAAAAAGGGGTCAAACTGCTATGAGGATCTCCTGCCTCGTATTCTAGAGTACCTGTGTCGATTCCCAGGTGAGAAGTATATTTATATATGTTCTTGTCAGAAACCATGTCCTAAGGAGTTATCTCCGCCCTTGTCCTCCTTAATGGAATCGAAGGCCTATCTCTCATATGGGCGAAAAGATAAGAGTACCGTGGCAATTGCCCACTTAAAAAGCCCACGCATTTGGAAATCTAAAGATAGTCGTGCAAACTTAAAAATTAGAAACACTACCCACCACTAAAAACCTTATAATATGTGTATTCCTATGATGCACACAATAGGTTCTCGCCGGTGCCTACAGAGTTCGTACACTGTCTGAATCCTCTTTTATTGATCAGGAAGATCGAGCACTGATGGAGAGTGTCCTTTCAATGACTATAATCCTTAAAACCAAACCAACCGATCGTACTTATGGTAGTTTGCTGGATTAGAGTATCCGAAAAATTAATCCGTGTATTATAACAGTGTGAGTCCAACTCATGTAGGCCCCTGACTCTATAAATATGATGATGAATTATTGCAGGAACCTAAAACGCTATCCCCCCCTAAATCTCACTCACGTCACATGTTGCTCTAAGTGTCTGGTTATGATGTTACCTATCAAGGAAAATAAATGATGTACACAACACAAAAAACTACTTTAATGTTTCCTAGGGAGGAAGTATTAAAACCTGTGGGTAAGTTTTTCTTTAAATTTGATAATTTTTTTGTAATACAATTTTATTTTTCCTTCATCTGATCTGTTGACATCCTTTGGAAAATGGAGACATATATTTTCACATAAAAAATTAACTTAAATTGTGTGACAATCTGCCAAATAATACAAAGTTAATATATGTCTGTCCTGGTGAATGTTTCACTAAAAATCTTTTACACTTTATTCTTCTAAAGGAATCTGGTTAGTGGCTTATAAGCATCATACCCCATCATCTTCCGGAGATATGTATATGTACCAATTATTTTAAACCTTGTTTCCAAACTTTTTTGGGTCACCGCGCCCCCTGTCCTCCTGTCAATTCCCCACGCCCCCCTCAGTTTCCCACAGTACATAATAAAATGTAAAGATGAATAAATCAGAGCACTCTGTTAATTCATAACATCTAATTCGCAATTTATTACTGTTGCGAATTAAGCTACTTACCTATTTATTAACTTCATTTTAACAGAAAAACTTAAATTACTTAATGCTGTAAAAGAAACACAGTATTAGAAAGTTATTTAAGACAAACTACTTCATGTTGATCCTTCATAATGGATGTCCGGTGTATGATATCAGCTTTCTCAACATCAAGCTGCAAGTTTACTTAAAGAGTCTCAATACCCCACTTTCAGTAATCGGCATCTGTTACTCTCTGCTTCTGAAAGAAGGTGATACAAACCGCCTGAAACCACCTCGACAAATACGACGTTGGGAAAGGGCTATGAACAAAACTGCTTAACCTTGCCCCCACACTGCTTACGGTCAGAAATTTCTTGCTGCACCAAAGTCTTGATATTGATTTTCTAATACATTGCTTTAAGCTCAACTCCAGTGTAGCGATAATCAGTTTTTCGCTTCCACCCTTCCATAGTTCCTCACGCACACGCGTCCAAATATGTTTATTATCCATCTAAGGTGTGATACAAAAGAAGATTCCCGAAACCTTTGAGACTTTATCTTTATGCAGCATATCAGATGTCACATATCGTGGAAGATTATCCTCTGGGATTTTGTTCTTTCTCTTCCAACTCTAAGAGCTGGAAATGGATTAACGCGTACGTCAATAGTACTTTGAATAGCGGAATTGCCAGTAAACAGATTCACAGTAGTAACCTTGTTTTAGATTAATAGCATTTCATTCAGTTGAATTTATTTTTCGTTAAACTTTTGAATAAATCTCAAATATCAAGTCAGCTGGATAGTCTTATCTGTGACACGAAGCACGCAAACTTAAGAATTCTACACAGTTTCTTCAAAAAACATAAAACGTCTCAGACATTATTTTGAACCACCTAACTTCGTGCCAACAAACTCTGAGTGTTCATCATACTCAGTACAAAGCTCTCGAATAGTGAGAATGAGAGCAGATCTATTTTGTTAATCGCTTGAGACCATTGTTATATTTGGGGATCCTGCTATGTATTGGTTTTGCGACGAATGTTCTTGAATACAAATATATGTTAATATACCAAGGTACAGCTGTCGTTTAAAAAGCGATAAACCCGCGTAAGAACCGTTCAATTGATGTCGCCCTATCTGTGCACAAGCATAATGTTTACAACGGAATATCCCGCTTCTTTGAAAAATTCTCTACTACACGTATATTGACCCTCCTTCTGTAGCACTTACTTTGCCCTTACATATACCAATCTTGAACAACTTTCACTAGTATTACGAAAGCGAACATAGCAAGAAGCATAATTCTTTGCTAGCAAAGTTTGACTGATCCAACTAATTCTTATTCTTGGCCAAGTATGTGGCCAATGGATTTTCTACTGTCTCATCCATTTTATCTATTCTTCTTTGAACTGAGCTTGCAATCGCTATAATATTTGTTCGTTCTTTAGGCATAAACTGTTCTCACTAATTCCCTGAGTCTCACTTTCAAAGTGCGCGAGTGATTAGACTGGCTTGTTACATGCACAACTTATTTTGGTAAGAAGCTCGTATCTAACCATCACAGCTTTTGGTGAAGTGTTACTAACATGTCTCACGGTGTGACGTGCGATTAGTTTGTCCACGTATTACGGTAAATAGGTCAATCTTGATCTTTTATTCTTTAGGGGTGGCAAATTCTAGAGCTGTTGGGGCAGCGCCGCTGGGATTAAGGCCGCTCTCATAATAACAAACTTTGCATTTTGTTTTATTAGCGAATAATTTGCATATTTCAATTGTCCACGCTGTATTTCTCTCTCGGTGGTGTGTGGTCTCTTTGGCAAGAGTGTTCTGAATTCTAAACTTAGAATTGATGGACATGGGGCAGTGTATAATTATTGCTCATAATCACAAAAGCTATTTAAAAGGTGCTTTACAAAAATGTTGACTCAATTTCTACCAGTGACTATTCTATTTTATAAAGTTTCTTAACCACCAGCCATAAAAAATGAGATAAGATACTAAAATCAGAATAATAAACACAATTAACAACACCACACAACACACTAAGTAACTACTTTTCTAAATAATCAAACGAAATGGTTTAAACAGGAGGTATGACCAAATCGAGATAAAAAAACAAAACATCTTATGGTAAAAACAAAACAACAAAAACAACAATAAGACATAACAAAACTTACAAACACAAAACAAAATAGTAATAAGTAAAAAAATTAAAAATAAAAAAAAAAACAAAATTAGTTCAATATACGCTAATTTTAAATATCATTAATAAAAAAAACCAAAAACCACAATAAACAATAAACAATATATAAATTTCATATGCTAAAAAACAAAAAATCAACATACATAAAACCTAAAGTCAATTTATAAAAAAAACTTACCTTTTCCATATTTATAAACATGGTTAAAAAAACAAAACCGTACAAAAGAAAATTATAAAGTTAAAAAAAATAAAATTATACGATATTACATACCATAAAAATAACACACTATGTATCATAATAAATTTTTAAATATTTTATTCGTATTAAAATCGCCCAGCATTTTATTAAGTCTGAAGGAAGTAAAGGACCCGTCTATATTAAGTTAATTTCGTCGAGGAACTTATGCCAGTGCAGGTTCGTAAAGTGCTCCCTAGAAGTTCTCTCGTATATTATTACCATTCCGCATTCGAATTGTGCGTGCGCGGGGGAGGGACCGGCTTTGGAAGCTTTTCTTTTCTTCTTTGGGAGCTTTTAGCTAAGGCACGAAGCAAGGGAAGCATCTGGATTTGGAGCTTTAAGAAGCTTGAGCTTTTTTTCTTGACCTTCTGTAATTGAAAGAAAGTACGCGAGTTGTGAGTTAACCCCCCTTGCATACGATTCCTTGAGAGTGCAGGAACACAGGAAAAGAAATAGGTAGAAAAACTCACCGGACAAACTATGCCCTGAAAATACGATCTAAAACACTAAAACCACCTCCGTCCCCCTTCAACCACTGGAGTCGCTCAAGGAAAAATAGGCTTACTTTCTCCCGGACTAGGGGGGGAAGAAGAAAATAGGATGGCGTGCAGAAAATAGGAATAAAGGAAAAATAGGGGCACGTGTTCTAATGGAAGGAAAAGAAAAATAAGAAGGAATATAGTGTGTGCTATTCAAAAGGGGAAAAAGGGTCCAAAAAAAAGTGCGAGTAGTGCAGGATAATTAGAAGTTAGGAGGGTGGAGTGCAGAACTCAAGTATAAAAGGGGATCTGAGGTCCTGGTGGTGGTGTTGCATGATATAGAATAGTGGGGAGGAAAAAAAGGGGGAAGGGGAAGGGGTTCTTACGCCCAGGAGTCCTCTGTTAGGTTTAGTTTAGACAGGCATACATGGGAGGTCAACTGCTGGTATTGTGGGAGGCTTCAGTTAGCCTTTAGTTATATCCAAACAACAAGTGTGAAAAATAAAGAGAAGCATCGTTACCTAATCAAAAATAATGTTAGCAGGAAACTCTAAACATTAACCATGAGTCATTATTTAGTTACCTGTCTTAGTTCAGGATATATTATCAGAGCTTATTTACTTTATGACTAGTTACTTAGACCTGAGTATTACAGTTTTTAGTGGCAAGACGCTACCTTTACGCTAGTATAATAATTTAAATTCATTATATTAATATGTTGTAAGAAGCACTGCTCTGATGTCTATGTAGTTCTTCTCATCGTTAGTAGTTGTGCAGAGTATATATCTTAAGCAAGGAACATGGTTCCCTTGAAGATATGAAGCGCTAGTTAATATAAGTTGTTAGTAAGTAGTGTACACTGGAGTATCAAACTGAGTGTATGCTCATATTTTTACTGTTAATATAGTTATTAGTCTAGTCTTATACTAGGTTACGTTCTAGGCAAGGAAAGAGCAGGTTTAAGGTATCAATACGCGTCGTGCTTCACTGTAAGTGCCCTGGAGTACAAATTCTAAACGTGTCGCTCAGGTTTAGTCTAGTCTCGTCAGTTATCCGCATGCATTAGTTTTATTCTTAGCGCTAGGTTTCTAGATTCTATGAAACAAATGAGTTGCTTCTCTTAGCTATTTGAAATCGTTTTTTTACGTAGCTATTGCATTACAGACTAGTAAATGTTATTTCACCTGTCTCTCTAATAAGTTACGTAGCGACCAATTCCTAAAGTGGTTATCAACTAGCTATTTAGTAACACGTGATCTAAAAAAAAGTAGAGTTCATGCATGAGTTCTAGACAGAGCTTTTTCTAAGATTAGGACACAGCCAATCGATAGTAGTTAGCGAGTACCAGAATTTCAATTCATTTGCTCTCTAGACAAATAGAATGCTCATACAACGTTCGGACGTCCGTGTATAGAGTCCATCTGCGTTAGTTCTCTGCGGAGACAAAAACGATGTAGTTTGGGAAGGTCTATGCTCCGATCGCTCCCCTCCTCCTAGGTTCTCTTGATACCCAAGCGAAGTCTCTATAGGTGTGACCTCATCGTCCCTGCTATACTGTCCCCCACTATTGTTTATAGGAGAAAGTAAATAGTAAGACATGCATCTTGTCTGTAGGTCGGCGTAATTTAGATTCAGGCAGGTGTTGTATCACGTCTCGCACGATAACTGGCTATACTAGGCTGTTATATTTTTTGTAAACGGTTTTTCTGAGAGTTTAAGCAACCCAAGTAAATCTCTGCTGATTGATTAAATGTCCTGGTACATTATTTAAAGTTAAACTGAAGCAGAAATAGGGCTCACTAGTGTTTTTGCAAAGCTGGTTCGATAGTAATAGTTTGTCTCTATTTAAATAGCTCGCAGTATGGCCGAGATAAGGAGCAAGTGCTTAGAACGGAGACATACCTGACAGAAAGTCTGTGGTACCGTCATTCAGTAAGCTGATCTGTTGAGTACTCAGTTGAGACGTCTGGACTCTTACCCCCCCTTGCTCCATAACTCGCCACTCCCCCCCATCCCCCCCCCACCGCTCCGAAAGATCATTTTTGAAGAGGTAATGCAACAAGGATTCCTCCCCCCGCGCGCTCGTCCGACGAACCCGCCCACCTGTGTTCCAGACTCAAGCACTGGTTAACCTCCCATCTTTGCCTCTACCACGTACGAAAGCCTCCCACTTCTCTATTCCTGAAAGCAGGAATAAAGACCCGAACCCGGAAAAAGAGCCGATAACACGAATAAGAGCACGGAGAGGCAGAAGGGAAGAGGAACTCAAGAGAAAACTAATTATACACCATATATTTGTTATTGCAGTTTCATTAGTTTTAATTTTCAATGTTGTCACCGTCCTTTCGGTCATAAGAATTTATTGTCACAAGACCGCCCATCTTCCCCTCTCCTAGCATTATTTTTTCAAATAACTATCTTATTGTTGACTCAGAAAACTTGACCGCGTGGAGCAAATATAAGTTTCCTCGTGGTGTTTCCCTTTCTTGGCTCCCACGAAATCTCTCCGACTTCTAATGAACGTGTTGCTGTTTAAAATGCGTTTAAATAATTTTTTTGTATCTTAACACTACCAAATATTTTATAGTATTATATTGACTACAATTTTTTTTTATTTATTTTTATAGGATACGTTAATATTTGAATAGTTAGTTTTACATTTAGACAGGTTTTGGGGAATCTGTGATTGCGGACCTTCATATACCGGAATCGCAAAATTTTATGTTTCTTTAGTTACTTTAGTACCGAAACTGTAGCGGGGGAGTTTGGTTGGGGGGTACAGGTTTGGTTTTTGCGTTGGGTTTCATAACAGGCAACCCTTTATTTTACAGCTTAACCCTGCGTGTCAAGCTATTACCGGCCCATGATGTGTTAGATCTTTCCGATACAGGATGGAAACCTATTAATTTTTATTACATAAGTACCCGCTACTGAAATACCCCCTGCCTTCCCCCCCTAAAAATCGATAAAAATACCCTTATTGTAATAAAGTAAAAAATTTAATTTAAAAACATCGTTAACCCCCTCAACCAAACCTACCCTTGTGAAAGATATCCCAGTTGTTACCCTCAATTCTTTGACCATTATTTATTCCGCTGTAAAACGTTATTCCAATTCCCCCTGATTACTTAGATACAAATCTCTTAAAACATCCCTTACACCCTCCAATCAAACTCCTTCAAAAAAAAACATCCCCTAAATAACCTCTCAACAATAATACCATTAAAAATCCCTTTCACCCGAGTTCACTCACGTAATCGAACTGACTTCTCGCAACTAGTCCATACTGCATACCAGCCAATAATCATTATAAACAATCCATCTACCTCCTTTACTTTCCAAACACTCACGAGTGCTTCCCTTTAGCCAATATTTTCAACCTTAATAGGACATAACCCCCTTCAAACTCATTGTTTATATTCATTCTTAATAGGCCGTTATGGGCTTTGTTAGGTTTGGTGTTTGTGTGTTATTGGGGGTGCCTTAAATAATACTCCATTCAACCAATACATGTGTTAAGCACAACACACACTTGAATATGTCTTTAACTCCTGTGTCTCCACGTAGATCAGAAATGTGCGATAATAAGAACAATAAAACTTGATTACAAACACCAATGCCCTCAGCCATGATTTCATTGAATTACAGTTACTGGGTGCCTTGTGACTATATTCCTCTCACGAATTTATTGCATATCAAAAACGAGCAACCATTGAACTGTCACATTTCTCCCCTCTTTGCATAAGGTCCACCATGCCCAATAGTGCATATACTAAATGTTGCAAAGGGTCGACCTTCGCACCAAGATTAATCCTTGCAAGCGGTAATAAAGTAAAGACGCCTCTATCTCATGGATTGTCATAAGATATTGCCGAAGTCAAGAACAATCGGATTGGCTAAACGTAGTTCGTCCACACCAGCCTTTATGAAATTAAGCTGTGTTTATTACCCTTCAACCCCCCACTGGTGTAAATCCAACGAAATTCCCGATTAATATATATTATATATATATTTAATATAGATATATATATAATATACTATATATATATATATATAAGAATATTTATATTTATTAAGAAATATAACAATCTGTTCGTTACGCTCTTTCATACGTATAATAACTGAATCAACTAGGAGAGTTTAAATGATGTTACAGTTTATAACAAGTATTTAACAAGTAAAATATATGAATAATGTGAGGGGATGAAATTGGATAATCTCTCGCATCGAGATATTTTTGAGATTAATTAACATTAAACTTTAATGTCCGTACTGGTACCGTTGTGTAGTGTGAGCACTTACGTTGATACGATCTTGCTGCCCGTTTTCCGTCAAACTTGAATGATGGAACATTTCACAGACGAGACTTCGTTCCTCGATCGTCTTAGAGCTTAGCCCACATCTTTTTAGACAAAATTAAACACAGCCCTCGCTGATACAAAGGTGTGCTCCAAAATTAACAGCGCATTGTCTCGCTACCACACTCCTTGTTATCTCTCTTAATATCTATTGTCATAGCTAACTCAGGAAGATGATTAAATCACTAAAATTCTTCTTATTAAAAATGAAAATGGTGCATGGACACGGCGAAAAGCAATGATTTTGCCTAATTAACTAGTAACATGGTACATAAATCTCACAAAATTTAGGATGATACACTTGATGCACCCGTAGTTAATCGCACTGCCCCATCGAGTCTAACCCCGGCGTCCGGTTGGTCCCTACAAAAAGAAATCCCAGCGCGTCCTCTACGGTTTATGAATTTACTATGTTCATATTTTAGGTTGCCTAAGCCTCATAGATAATCACTTACTAATAATCAGTCAAATTCACATTGTAAAATAAAGGTTTACATTAGACCAAAGTAACTTTGGGAAAAAATCTCCTGCACAGTTTTAGAATGACATATCACTTTATTAGACTTCGAATCACTTGCTGGGATATTAAGCAATCCTCTTAATGCCGGTTCTGCGTATCTCTTGTCTGACTCGTGAGATCCTCTATGACGTGGAACGACGCCGTATTATTTCAACTTCTATTTAAAATGCAGTTTACTGGGTTGTTTCAAAGGTTCCAAATACTTTTGTCCTCCTTTTAAGCTTCCAGTCCCTCTGCATTTAAATATGCTGGTTTACTTTTAAAGTTTGAAAGTTCCCAAATACTTCTGATTTTCCACATATAATTAGAATCCTTAGACCGAACCTTCTCTTCTGGCTCTTTTACTTGCTATTCTTACGTTTGCAATCATCCTGAGTTTGTGGACTCCTAGTCGCTAATTTTATCGCTCCTTTCTCATTCAAAAACCAATGTTCTCCGACAATGTCAGTGAGACCATTGTCTAATCCGGCTTGCTCATATTATTCCAATCGAAAGCTCGGAAACTATATGGTAGTGTTTAATTTAATCGACCCCCAGTGCTTAAAATACTGCATTTTAAAATTCCATTCGGACCCACTCTATATGTCGTAATCTTCCGCCCAACTCACAAAAAAATCTGTGAACTCATGTCCGGCGGGTAATACTTTTCCGCCAAGATTGCTACCTGAGAGATAACGTCAATAATTGATACCGAGAGGCTCAGATAAACGTTATCTAATTACTCGTGTTTTCGCCCGTCCCTCAGCGCTTCCTTAATTCAATCTGGCTTTCTGGCGTGTCGTGCGATACCCACATTGCAAAAATTATCAACGATCGCTTTCAAAGGTTTCCGCCAGACTAACTACGTATAATCGTAATGAAAACCGTTAATACATACAAATGAAACGGTCCAACTTAGTGAAAAGTAAACATCTGGAGCGGTCACCGCAAGAATAATCAGATGCATTCAATATGCCAAATAAGTAGACAATGATAGTAAATTGAAGATATAAAGTGACTGCCGAGGGATAAGTTATAAAATAGGGCATCACTTATTTCGCACCAATGACAATCTCCGCATAGTTTATAGCACTTAAAACGGAAGTGCCGGTACGATTGCCCGTTCGCTGAATATCCACGTTGATTCTCGAAGCAATTTTACCACTTCGAACCCTGGCCAACTTCACATCCAATGCCCACCCCTGTAAATGGTACCTGACTCTGCCTTCTTATTAGATAGACAAAGGCACAAGTTTAAGTTACCGGTTTCAGAAACCTGCATTTGTCACGAACCACGCTACTGAGCTGTTAAATCTGTGGGTCACCTAACTACTCTTAAATTAGAAAACAAAGAGCACGAGAAACGAGCCGTTCATCAGACCTCATAAAGCCTAAGGCCTAATAGATTAAGTTCTCTAACACTTCACACTCCCTCTGGCATATCTGATATGACTGCTTTTTAATCTTCGTGGTATTATTCACCCTTTTTCGTTGGTACTTGGCTGTTCTTCTTTGGTCATACAAAGTTGATAGTCGACTGCTAGTGACTATGCAGTAACTCAACGATGCGTCGAAAAAATAAATAAATAAAGCTAACCGATAATACGACTGCTGATTGAGAAATTCACAAATTATAAAACTAACACTCAAGCCTCAGTGATGTGGGCAGACAATATAAGCATAAAGCCGAAGTACAGAAGAAGAAACACATAATAAAAAAAGTACCCAGGATAGAAGTACTAATCGGAAACCGTAAAATTGTAACACCGTAACGGCTGCGGACCAACATAAGACAAGCCCTCATCACACTAACTCTCACCCTGCTACAAACACACATGTGCTCTAAAGTCCTGCCCTATCAAGCCTTAACAATATAATTACCACAACACCAAAATATTTGTTTTCCAAGTTAATACGTTTATGGCCTGATTGTATTTTCAACACTACATTGATGAATATATTAAGTGTTCCCAATCCCGTTGATTTCACTGGCCAGTATTTGCATCCCGATATTATTATTGATTTGATTGTGAGTAACCATTAAAACACTTGTGTCTACAATAAGCAGTAAGATTAGCCAAATAATTGAACTTAACTAAACGGACAATCCTTTATCAAACTACAAAATTCCAGAAAATAGGAATTCCCTTTAATACTAGCGCTATCTAGTAATTGAGTACAATGGGTTATTGTTGTTATTGTTTTGTTATTGGTGATCAGAATCGACGTCATGGCACTACAGCAAAGCCTTAGGTACCATCCTCCCTTACATATTCGAAGTAGATGCTAATTGGGTCCTATTCGCCGTTGCATTCACCCGTGCATCCCCTCTCATACTCCCATCCAATACTATGTAAATAGCACGACCCGAAAACCGCGATGAAAAGAACAACATTACCAAAAACGGTACGAGTTCAGCAAAGAAAAATCTCACACCTAGGTTCTGATACGTCACAAACAGTTTCTAACTGACGAACCCCTGAAAGCAAACTATGTACAGGAGTGCCACGAATATGGGGAATTCTGGTGTTTGGCATGACACAGAGAAAAGCGAGTCATGATGTCTTCACTATTTGGTTATTTGCAGCCGGCCTTGACCCAAGTCCAGTGTCCCTTGTGTAATTTAGAGGCTAGAGGGTTAATTTTAGTTTCTTGTCATAAAATCAAACTAATTTACACCAATGAACTCAAATAAACTCTAGTGTTATGCCGCCAATTGTCAAGGATCACGCATAACAATTCATATTCACTGTTAACTCTAGTGTTTGAGAACATCGCTGAAAGTTCATCATCGTGTTAACCCTATCAGCTCTGGTCTACATTCAGTCTAGCTGCCCAATGAACTTTTTAAAGAATTTCATGACCACTTAACTATGTTGCATTTAAGGTACAGTGTTGGTCATGAAGAAACTGTATAGAATCAAAGAGGCAATTGCAAAAGCTATTATTCCAGTGACAATTTTATTTATTAAGTGTAAATATAAAGTGAAACTGTAATTATGGTGGTAAATAATATTAAACCAACAATGTCATTCTGATTCATTTCTAAAGACCAAGAAAAAAGCAAATTACTTATAATAAAATTATTCATAATTTCCGTGAACTTTGTTAAATTCCTTTTTGTTCAATTACAATTTTTTAATTGAAGCACAATTACTGTTTTAAGCATAATTATCCTGAGCAGAGGCACCTAGCTCTATTCTGATAAAACACTATTTGGACAAGATACTTACAGCTGACTATATCCAGTGCCATCGATACACCATGCTCTTTATAAGAACTGGTATTGTTCTTTTTATCCAGATTCCTTTGTCTGGCACTATCACCTGTATCAACGTACGAAGCGCTTTTTAAGTAAATTCCCGATTGTAAAAAAATAAGAAAAAAAACCATCATAATAAAAATGATCTATTCACCAAAAGTGACCCACACATTAACTTGTTTTCCTCACATTGTCACCATTGACTCAACACATTTTTGGTATCGGCACCAGTTCTATTTCTTTCAAGGAAGTCTGCCGCCAGTTCATGAACCAGTTCATTAACGCCTCTCAGTTCAATCCATCATGACAAACTGCTGAAATCCAGCCTCTTATTAGTCATTAATGGATGCTATCGTCCGAGATCGCTAGCGGTCAAAAATTTCCCACGTGAATTTTTGCAACAATTGATCAGTTCATCTGCGGTGTAGGGCGACATTATCGGCAAAAACACAACCATCCCATGACTCAACCCACTCCTTTGTTATGATGGCACTCTATGTTTTTCAGTGTCTCAATAAGCATTCATTTAACTTCTTTCCCACTTCATGAAAATCAAATAATCATGACCCCTCGGTGTCCCAAAAACAAGTGGCCATGAACCTTTTACAAAGGTCTTTCGGACCATGATGTCCGCCATGCATCGACTGTTGCTTTGATTCGACTTTGTGAGGAAATCCATCTCATCTCCATACACTGTGGCCACAAAAATTTACTCCTCATTCGATAGCGCAGCAAAAAATTTAGACCCGAACAGGAGGTTCTGCTTGTGTTCATCGTTAACATTTTTCGCACCCCTGGCCAACTTCCTTGACTCTGGAAGTAAGAACCTGTGCCACAAGACCCAAAATGTGTTAATCAAATGGTACTATTTGAAAATAATGTAAATGTGTGTCCACTTTTGGCTCAATAGATCATTTTATATATGATGGTTTTTTATATTTAAAACGGAAATTACTTAAAAAAACGCCCCTCGTAGATTACTTCAGACGAAGGTAAAGTGTTTTATTTGGGCCCTCTAAGTAAGTGAACGAACAATTACGCGAAAAAGTTAAAGAAAATAGATTTTCACAGGTGTATATTGAAAAAATATGTCTCTGATGATTATTATCTCCTCAGCCTATTCCGACGACTGTACTTTAGTTTCCAGACACCCTTGCCACCCTATCAAAATAAGATAAGTGACTCACAAACTCCACACGCCTATGTACAACAAGACTCTCAAACGTGTAATAACTAACATAATTGTGAGGGGCTACCAACACACAAATAAGTGCTTTGTAGTTTATAATCATGTAAACTCGGCAACCTCAAATAGAGCGTAAATAAAATAGAGCTGTTACATGCTATAAATAAACTGAAAATGTGCATCCTCCCTATGAAAAAAAAAAACCAACATTATTAACTTCTAAGTTGAAGTTCACTCTGTTTCAGAATGAACAGTATTTACTTGTCGTAGATTTATATAGGTCAATTAAGACTCAATTGGTCCTTCCCTGAATACACTAAAAATGAGTAGACTTACGTGAAGAAAGATAAAAAATATTTTTCCAAGTGAAGGGTGGAAAAATAAGTAATTCCTGGTCGCAGGTACTCGAGAAATCTCCGCTCAGGCCTATCTCGCTACAACAAAATGTAGTCAACTTATTACCTATAATAGAGAATACTCTATAACAACCACTCACAACAGCGCACACAATACGAACGTAGAAGAATCGTACAGACGATGAAACTATAATCTATGAATATATATTTGTTAAACATGCTGACCGACACACTTAAATAATTTATGTAAGTTTATTATTTCAATTAAGGAATGTCACATTGACCATCTCAACATAAATCAGTAGAATTATCATATCGCATACAATAATACACAAACGTTAATGAAATTTTTTTAAACCCCTAATAGACCCAATAGTGTAATTCTTTTCCCTCTAATGGTTTTTAGCGCGCAACAGAGCTCATGTTAGTAAAGATAAGTGATAGGCCTACACAAAGAGTCAGCGGATTTATATCGCTTATAGTTCTTAGATTTCTCCCGCCTATAGTTTTTAAGACACAGAGTTTAATACCTAAATCCTAGTCTAAGCGAAAAACAGGCATTTAGGTCAGACCAAACTTGCATAAATGAAATTACAAAATACAAGAGGTTATTAAATGTAAGTTAAATTGGCATGAAAGAATTATTTTACCACTGGCCTTTCAAGCTCGCGCTTCTGACAATTCAAACAGTGATCACATGAAAACACCTCCACACACACAATCAACTAATCCAACCTGTACAGCCCTACAGTTCGCGATTTCGACCACCTTCTGGAAAATTTTGATTAAAATGAACCATAGCAGCCGCATCCACTGTTGGTTGACGAGCAGAAGACAGCCCCAGCGTCCTCCAACCACTTCTCCAACCGACTATTAATCAAATGTTGGGAAGGGCCCGCTAACAACTTCACTATTATGTTTTTAACAGGTGCTGGACATCGGGCAAATGTTGATCTACAGAGTTTTGTCCTACGGGTAGGAAATAGATTATGAATCAACTGGTCACAGGAGAGTACAGGTAGCCGGGAATTCTTCCAATCATCTACATTCGATTGTCAGGTAAACAAATATGCTATCTCAGAGATTCGATCATTCTTCATGAAACGTGCCGTTATATAAGTAACTGTACAGTTACTTTTTTGAATTTAGGGTCGTCCACCACGAGGCCGACTGTATATGTTAACTTTGGAAACAGAACAAGAACTCATTGTGATATATCCGAATAGTCCAGTTAGTGCATTTTATTCTAATAGAAGTCCTTTTGGGGGGCCGGCGGTGGCTATGTCTCTATCTTCGAGTGTAAACGCACAAGGCGGACAGTCAGCTTTGAAAGGCGCCCTTATGTAAGTTTATTAAGAAATGTTCCATTCCCTTTTGTAGAAATGATATTCAGGTTCCAATATGGAGATGGGAAGCCGAACGGTAAGGGTTATAGGGTTATTGACCACAGAACCTAAATTGGGAGAAAAATGCAAAACTTAACATCATATAGGCATATTTCACAATACCTAAATCAATATAATCCCGCGTAAAATAAAACTATATTATCGCACTATTTCGGTTTATAAACTTAAATTATAAACTGGCATAGCTTAGAGCATGACATAATCTTTAAAACTCCCGTGAAATCTAAAGTTATAGTACTTTTATTAAAAAAACAGTCATCATGAATTAGAAACATATACATAACGTATTTCGTCAAATAACTCAATATGATTCGAATCAGGTGCAGTTAAAAGTTGAAGTTTAAAATAATATGTCTCGGACTGATTTACATAAGCAATTTAATTAAATTTATTTATAGGTCAGCTCGTGAGTTTAAGCTAGAAATACATAAGTTATTATTTGCTATCCACGTAAGCACACATCACTTCAACTATGAGAAATATAAACAGACTTATAATTTAATTCCCTCTGTCACGAGTAAATCTACTAACCTAGTGAAACAAATATAAATAGAGGCGATCAACCACTGTAAATCACATCAACACTGACTAGAATATATTAAATACCTCCGCACTTCCTTAACAGAACTACAGCAATCACCACGAAACTAAGGAATTATACACTTATTATCAGGTATATCTAGAAGCTCAGGCTAAATTGTCGAGAAAACTTAAGAACTTCGGCTATACAACGCTTATTCCTCAAGCAACTAAGCGATCGCGTCTACTGGCAAACTTAGGAGGACTTGAATGGAATGAGAGTCTAAAACTACTCCTGGTATAATATCTGAAAACAGACAAAGGATCCATGGCCCATTCTCGGGAAAACTCCGAAAATACGCTCCCGTCTTAACACTTCAAACATTAACCTTCTACCGCGCTCGGCAATAAAATTGCCAGTGCTCAGTTCTAACACCTGCCTGCTAGCCGTCTGGTCATTCCCAGAGCGATGCATGTTGGCGCCTCTCACACCCATACACGCGAGAAACATTTATCCGTAGAAGCTTCGTGTCAGATGAAAATGCTCAGACGAATATCGTCTGCCTAATCATGTCTGTCCCCGAGAACGAATTTTCAAAACTATTCGGTCTACTCAAGAACTTAGCTTTAACATCAATAAAAATGTGTTGCGAAATAAGAAAAGAGACCGCAGCAAAGGTTTGATGGGTAGAGTTTATATTTTTCACAATCAAACGAATGCGAAAAAAGAAAAAGGATATAAAAGAGCAATAATAAAAGTAAAGACACGGTAGGAATAGAGAAAAAGATATAGAAATTTTATTAATCATAAATCTCTTTGCGACAGTACTCTATGAGATCGCCAGTAAAGTAAACAAAATTTAGACAAATCAGGATATATGGATATGTTTCCAGCAAACAAGGAAAATACTCACACACTCTCTCAAACAGTGACCACTGTTCTCACACTCTTACCTAATTGCCTGGTATGGTAGGTCTGATAATATCCCTTGGTAATAGAATTAGTCCATGATAATATATTATCTTATTTTCCCTTTAATTATTCTGTCTCATCCCCAGTTGTCGCAGATCCAAATTGGCCCCAGTTCATCCCCAGAACTAACAGAGTGAGGGAACGCCTAATATGGTGGCTTCTACCGTCTGGAGATATAAGTGTTACTACAAATACGTTAAAACTGTTGAGAGTTGCTTGAGGTTCAACCCTTTCACGGGAGAAAATACTTCCAGTATTGGGAAACATCTGGTTGCAAAAAATTTGTTACAGTTGATGAATGATGGTTTCTTCTATCAGCCCAACTCTGTGTTAGAGCGCCAATTCTCGCACAGCGCATGTATCTAGGGAGATACTCCACTGGTAATTACGAACTCTGTCGGGCGCAGATAATAATGTTAAATGTAGCACCGCTGGTGGCTGTGTAAAAATATTAAAATCTGGATTTTGGTAAGATGCGCAGTGGTTAACATTTTAATTTGTTCTCGAAATAACCATTTTTGGCGAGTGAAACTGTTTTCCAACTGAAATTGGTAAAGGGCTAAAGCAACAAGCCAAGTACATGCGAAAAGTAACAAACGATAAGAAGACCGCTGGAACCGCCCTTGTGATCAGGTCTTGGCGAAGAAGTACTAAGAAAACATTTATGGAGAATAAAAATGCTACTAACTAATATATCACACACAGACGGGGACAAGGAACGAATCTCTATGCTCACACTACTCGTCAGTGCCTGACTAGGTTTAAAAGGCACACGGTGTTTCCTTATCGCCCTTACACGCTAAGCAGAACGTCCGCTGGCTGCTCGAGATTTCGGTCAATGGGCTGAGGTAGTGATAACATCGCCTGCCCTTCGCTAGCAGCCGCCAGGCGTGTCCAACGTACAGTGGGTCTAATTATTATTTAATTTCATTCCCATAGCGGCCTCGCCTACAACCAATGATCGTCTGTCATTAAATAAGGCCTATTAAATTGTCCTGCTTCCTGTTAGTTTTCGTTGAATGGGTATTAAAAATAATAGAGCACTAAATAATAACAAATTAAAACAATAATGAAAATAAAGATCGTGTATTTCTGTACTCACTCTACGAGCATTCGCTTTAATTTCCTATAAGTAGCGGTTCAGCTAAGCCGTCGTGTTTATCTCTCTCGCTGTGGATATTAATAAGTGTCGCGTCTGTCTACACTGTTAACCTAATTATCGTCTAAGGTATGTGGTGAGTAGCGGGTGCGTGATTTAACTTTTTTAATTGATTTTTTCTGGTATCAAATCGGCTAATTCGCGTTACTCTTAAGTATTTCTCTACAATCATTTACAAGTCGAGATTATAAATTCTAATGGTGAAGAATAAATGTTTATGCCTATCACATTTTAAATAATTATCATAGGCACTATTTATCCTTTTACCCAAAAAAGTCAGTAAGCTGAAAATCTCCTACGAATCAAATAGATACACCATATCCACAGAAAATAGGATTCTAGGACTAGCGCTGCTAAGAATAATTCAAAATTCTTGACTGACTTGTCTGAAAGTTGGTGGTATAGAAAACCAGCAGTTTATATATCATAGAGTTGCTCTATATCCTCTAATGTTGTTCAATTGCAGAAGCACGCATACTGTGTGGAACTGAACAAATTCAGAAGACTAGTCGCCTCAAGATGAAAGCTTTCGATTCAGGCTTACAGAATCTCGTCTGTCTGCGTGTGCTTGTTGACGGTTGACCGACAACAGAGGCATGTACTAAGACGGCATAATGGGCTAACACTTTAAAATGCCACGTGTCTCGAGTATTCAAAGATGCCATAGGCGGATATATAAACTTTCCACTGAGATAAAACTTCCAAAAGGGTCCTGGTGTTCCCGTTCTCTCTCACGTGCAGATCTGTCTGAGAAGGTATTATTGATTGACAGATGAAGCCTCGCGTGAGTAGAGCAGCGAACGTAAATAAACCTTGATTATCTTGCTCTGTTGATGACTGACAAGGTCACAGAATGTTTAGTAAACACGTGCGTTATTAGGCTCGCGTGGTTAAAGAGAAAAGGAGGCGAGGGGGACGTAAAGAGGTAAGCAGTGTAAGTAAAACGAAAACAGACAGTATACATGCAGAGGTGTTTAGGCTAGTGGCAACTCACAGAGCAGGCTATGAGAGGTTACAAGAGGGCTGTATAGATTGAGCTGTAGACTGCGATTTTTTTCCATTACACATCACAATACAAACTATATTTAACCAATGCTTCGTCACACTTATCCATTGGGGATTCAAAAACAGAAGACTGTCCTTGTAAAGTAACACGCAACACTAGTTATCTAACATTTGTCCTCTTCCAACACTAGACAAAGAATAGAAGGACACCAGTGTCTTCTCCTCACGTAATGTTCAGCACTGGCTTTGTCTGGTTCTTGTTCATCAGTTCACATTGTGATTATACCATCGGCACATTTCTATCCAGACTATTCTACGCAAGAACCAGTTTTAAGGAAATTTGTAAAGCTTCTGTAAGCATCGCTTATGATCATCCGACGTCATCAAGCGCTCAACGTCTCCATGGAGGCCCTGGCCTTCATATACGTAGGACCAAATCTCTACTATCCCCTGTGACCAACAGACTCAAGTTTTTTCCCAAAGTCTTTTTTATTCCCTTTCTATAGTCTGTTTCTCTTACCCTTGAGGATGTTCAAGGATCAAGCACGTGTCTGGATAATGCTATCAACAAAGTTTCGCTCATTATGTGGCCGCTTCCATCTCCAGCTCTTTTTTTTTTCCCAACTGCTTGTTCGCATTGCACTTGTCTGGTTTTTGTCCATCAGGTTCTAACATTAATTGTGATTCTAATGTCAGAGCATATGCTCCACTTCCATCCATCTACTCTGATGCATGCACCTCATTTTTGTGAAGAATATGTGGCTTATAGGTTGTTGTTTTTTTGTCGTTCTCCATGTTTCAAAGCCAAAACAACAGGACTAGACGATTTGGAATTGAAAGATCTGATTTGATTGTCGGGTAAGTGATTTATTTGAATACGAGACGGAACTTCAAATTTCTGTCCATCTTGTTTCTGTATCTTATCTCCCTAGAAACTACCTTCAGTTTTCTCAAACCATATTCTTCCTAATGTCCTATAATAAAGCGCTACTAGTATCCAGTCATGCAATGCTACTTCTTTATTTAAATACCCGTTGGTAATTACACTGTTCGT
The DNA here is from genome assembly GCA_024509875.1 of Oreohelix idahoensis. Taxonomy (NCBI): domain Eukaryota; kingdom Metazoa; phylum Mollusca; class Gastropoda; order Stylommatophora; family Oreohelicidae; genus Oreohelix; species Oreohelix idahoensis. The sequence goes on from JAMPIV010006549.1 coordinate 90,206, forward strand.
GGTCTAGGGCCGTAATAGCGCGCCACGTACTGCTGCCATAAACTACTGTCAATCCACCTTTCTGGACGTTCTCAATGCCCATTAAGATCAGGTTAGAACTCGAGAACAGACTGAGATTCAGAACTTATTGGTCGACGAGATCATTTGCATCATATCCGCCAAGTAAGGTTAAAACACTTGACGTCATAGAGTCTTATATTGGACCTTGCTAGATACGTACGGTGTAATTGGTAAGCCATTCACGCGACTTGATAGGGTAAGTATACACACCGTGTCACCGAACTTATTACGTAGCATAAGTAAGCAGAGGCGCTAGGAACATTGTACTAGCACCATAACGTTTCTGACGAGGGAATAGCTTGACAATTCTGAGAAAATTTGCAATAACAGCAGAAAGCTGTCCCAGATAAAGAGACAGCCTATTTTTTGAGAATTAAATCTGTCTCTCACTGGGACCAAACTGCATGCTTATTAGAGAAAATAAATAAGTTGTTTTATGAGACCTGCCCTACTACAAACATGTGATGCTTTGGGGCGAGGGAATAGGATGAACCTGATTAAATATCTAGGAACTCGATCTACAAGTGTATTGCAGCTTGCAAAGCTGGTAGTCTACAGTGGACAGAAATCAAACAGTGAAACGGGATTTTTGTAACCCCAGTTGTTGTAATAAACGACAGAAGGAGGGAAACCCGCCTAAAGCACTGACTATTGGGAAAACTAAATGAAGGAATACAGCAAGCTTACATTCCCCCCTGTAATATAACAATGCTCCATAATGTTGAAATTCGAGTCACACGATACGGAAAACAACATACTGTAAGGGAAATCGCATGTTTGTAGATTACTGCTCCCAGTTAATCACCCCCCTCTACACAGTGTGAAAAGGCAAAGGCAGATACCGACTTAACAAAAGGCGAATGGGAACAGAAAGGTGTAGCTGAGCCCAAACTACCACATAGTAATCTACAAATTGAAACCACAGTGCCCCCAGTTTTCAAGGGCTGTCCGGTGTAGCCAGCTTAAACAAAAGCAAGCACTAAAAGTAATCCATCTTAAACAAGAACACCATTTAAAACATTAATAAAAAAAATAAAAGAAAACACCAAAACATCAAACAGTAAAGTTGTAGAAGAAAATCAAGTCAGTAAAAAAACAAATTAAAAATATATAAAACAAGCAGCTGTTCAAAAGAAATACCAAGAAAGTAACAAACAAAACAAAAGAAAGACAGTCGAGCCATGACTAGTTCCGGGTACACCACATTGGAAAATAGTGAATGCGCTGAAAAGTGCAGATGCAGTGCTCTCAATGAAGTGAGAAGCCATACAGCACCAAAATTTTCCCAGGATGTAGCTAAACTGACTGTACTGAAAGAAAGAAAGATGAAATAAAACTAGTCAAACTGTCTGAACTAAAAGAGAAAAATGAAATAATACTCAAATAGAATGGAAAGCTGAAAGACAGAGAAGCTAAACCTAGGGCAGGAGAAGGCGAAATGTATGTATGGGTGAAAATAAGAAGTGGTCATAAAAGAACATATATACAACAGGAAAACAAAGCAAACCTGAGGAAAAAAAAATCTATCAAAGAACAAGTTATGAGGTACTTTACCATACTTAATTGAAACAAATTAGGGATACAACAAATGACAAGCATGCAGAATGAGGAATTTCTTGAGAACATGGTTGATAATATGGTCCAGCTAGTATCAGTGAAATACAGAATCAAGTAGCAAATTTGATAGTTTAAACAACCCAGAAATAAAAGGGGTACTCCTAAGTGTGTTAAAGTTCAACTTAGAAGATTTAGAATATATACAGTGGGAATTGTAGGGTGTAATAAAAAGAGATTGTGCACGAATCCTACTAGGGCAGAACAGTAGGAACCTCAAACACTATATATGCTCTTCAAAGAGACTCCCATTTAGTACCGCAAATAGTAGATATATGAGGTTGTAAGGGCTTTAAGATACTTATTCACGATAGTTAAAACGGAAGTGTAGTAGGAGGAAGTGGTTGCAGTCTTAGTTTAACGGAAATATTTAAAATATATAGACCTGTGTGAAGTATTTGATACAACCAACAAAGAAAGGTATCCAGCGGTTATCTTATACCAGTCTGAACCAAACTCATCTTAACAATCTAAATGTATAACGCTAAAAATGGCATAATTAAAAATGAAGGAAATCCTAGCCATGAGCACCAGACTGATCAAGTCCTCCAAAACAGTTATTTATTAGGCGATTTATAATTCCCAATCATTATCGCTTGGGTAGGACAAATGCAACCAATGCAGAAAGACCCGCCTACATTGATTTTATAGAAAACAATGGCCCTTATCTAATACTAAATGATTTGGAACTCTCGCGACTAGAATTTTATCCCACAAGTCCTAACAGGAGCAGAGAAGCTTCAGACAATTAGACCATAATTATAGCAACTAACAACACTATGCGCATTGTAAATTGGGAAGTGTTACAATACACAAACTCAGATCATCTGCCCCTTATAATAGACCATGCATGAAAACGTCATTCCAAACCCTAGAACAGAGAAACCGTACTTTCAACTATAAAAAAGCAAACTGGGAAGGTCTTTCCAATCAGAGGCTGGGGGTGATGAATATAAAGGACATGGAATCAGATGATACTGACTTGTGGGCAGAAACACTGACCAATTAAATTCCTTGAAAATAGATGAATAAACATATATACCAAAATAAAAATATGCCACACCCTTAAAAGCCATAAATAACATTAATAAGAAAAGGAAAGAACTCCAGTGGAATAAAGAACCAATTGTTGCCTAGGTGGAATAAAAGCTGTGTCAGAAATTCATGAGAAGAAGCGGAAAAAGGGCCTTATCAAGAAAATTATATAGACAAAATAACAAGTAACATATAGAGAAACTTTAATGATGAGAATAAACATATTAGGAAATGAATCTAACAGAATAATTACATATGTAATATAGCCAAAGGAAAACTCAACTGGAATAGGAGAGTTTTGTCAGTCCTTAAACCTAGCAACTCAAAATTAAGAAGTATGGAAAAAGCTTAAAGGCAGATCAAAGCGGAACAATACAGAAAAACAAATAATGCCAACAAAATCCAAAGCTACGCAAGATAGCTAGAAAACAAGATAAAGATAAAAGCTACATAGTCCCTTGGCTGAGTATTTCTATCAAAGTCAGTGCAAAAAGTAGTCTTGGACAGGGAAGAAAATAGAAAAGCAGAAAGACTAGGATACACTGTTTTTCAAAGTGAACTACCGAGACGCCAGATCAGATGAAACATCAAACCTATTTATATGCTGGATAACACTAGAGGAAGAAAAGGTGAAGATTCTAGTGCAATAGATGTTAGTAGAAATCAAATAACTGGCTTCAGGGCATGATAGTACTTAGTTATGAAATCCTTAAGAAAGTACCACTAAAAATAAAAACATAATAAACATAATTAGACCATTCAACGCTTTATATAACAAAATCTGGAGCGTTAAGAGAAAGATACCAGGAAAAGCAGTGGGAAAGCTAGGCTATGATAGTACGCCATTCCAAAACCCCAATAAGGTGATGCCCAAGTTGTATAGTTAACATAAAGAGACCTAATCACCGCTTTAACATCAGCGTACGTGAGGTAAAAAGGATACTTGAAACTGTTGTTAACAAGGAAGATGATTAAATTCACTACCTGGAAAAAAATCAGTTGTATAAGCCCAACGCATAGTCAGGTTTTAGACAAGACAATGAGTAGCAGTAGACTCGAAGCTTGTAAGATTAGAACACGATGTAGAAATCTAGGGGTGTCCAAGAGGGAAAGAAACAACATGTGGCAGTCTTTCTGAGATGTCGCAAGAGCATATGATGAATAGCTGGAGTAAATGGAAGCTCTTTTAACAAAATGAAAAAGATTGGCATAAACTGGTAAAAACCTTATAGGTATGCTTAGGGAAAACTTTTTACAGGACAGTTATTGTTTCTGTACAGGTGAGACACAATGATAAGCTCAGCAAATATATGAACAACCAGATGGGCATACTCAGGATCAGTGATTTTCAACTTTCAAATTTAATGCACTATTAGCTGTAAAATGAATTTTTAGAAGGCAGATGAAGGAATGACATTGAAGAATGGCATTATCACATTTTGCAGTATGACTGTGCCATTTGGGTGATACTTGGAAAAAAACTTGGACCATGTTATAACCAAAAAGTCGTCAAAATCCAAATAGACACAAGTTTCGAAGTCAGAGTGGATGAAAAGTTGAGGGCGGCTAATCCAAATTTATATGTACACCAAAACAGTAGCGTATAGATATTCACACCGGGAATTTAATAAAAAAAAACGAAAACAAAATCAAAATATAACCATTAAAGGAACAAAAATATGTACCCTTCAGACCAACAACATGATTTCTTAGGGGCATAACATGTAGATACACTAACTGTATAAATTGGAAAAAACATAAATAGACACATAATTAGTAAGAAAGCTGTAGAGAGACCCATAAATATACTAAGGATAGTAAAGAGGTATGATTGGGGGCCAGCAATAAAAATAATGCTTATGTTCTACAAGTCTTTCTCAGAGGAGGAAACTGGATTACTGCCAGCGGATAGTCCTATGACTAAGCTGCAGCGATTTCTAACAAAGCAAAACTAGACAGAATTACAAAATGCAGAGCCATGAGAAACCATGTACAGGGGTGCATTTATATCCAACACCCAATAGAAGCGACTAGAAAGTCAGTCTCTTTGGCATAATTCACCGATCCTTGGTCGGTAAGACGGAAAGTGAATTCTCAAGGATCTAAATTTATTGAGGAGTAAAGTTATAACAGCAAGAATGTGACCGCACCCAGCACCAAAAATGCATATTTGTCAAAAACCTAAACCAAGTGTAATTGTGGGACGTTCCCCTTAAATAGAAGATAGATATCCAACAGGGTGAGAACTATAGAAGATCTAGAAACGCAGTTGGATCAAAGAACTGTCATCAAAACACAATTGTAAAAAATAGTAATAATTAAATACCCAGAGAGCAAAATACCACCCAGGGGGAACTAAAAAGCACAATCAAATGGACTACTCAGCTACTGAATAAGATCAGAACAAACAAAACATAGAGCAGATAAGGAAGCCCAAAAGTTGAATAAGTAATAGCAGTTCATAGAATCAACTAACTTACAAAAACATTCACAGTCTGGCCGTCCTTACACTGAGATGTTGATCCAAGGTGTGATAGTGGGCAACTGGAATGAACGGAGAGTTGTAATACCAGCACAGTGGTGGAATTAAAAAGAAGATAGCTACAATGTGAAACTAAGAGTGGGCTATTCGATATTTTACCAGCACGAGATGGTAGCAATTCTAAAAAGTTTAGAAATAATCCGATAGGATAACGGCCACCAGAAGCTTGGTAACGGAAATTTACAGACTCACTATACCATCACAAGACAAGCACTTAAGAACAACCCAGGTAAGTATGTAGCGGGAGGTGCCCAGACATAAAGGAAAGAAATTTCTAGGGGGCAATTAATACAGTGCACATTCCATAGGAACGAAGGATGTAGTGTGAGTGAGGCTAGTAGGTGTGGGTTCCAGCACACATAGGTATATAGCTGGTAAACGAGGATTGCCAGATAGACCAGAACGCCAAGAATGGTAAAGAATAAGTTAAGAAACAAAGACTATAGAGCATGGGACTGGGGAAGGTCGGAGATCAAGAGGCCAAGTGAAGCTAAACTATAAACAAGAGGAAATGGAAGACAAACATGGAAGAACAAGTAGAAAAGTGCATGACATGGCGTTCAACAAACTGCTGAAAGAGAACCAAACACATGAACGTGCCAGAGTCAGCAGGAAGAATATTAAAGAATAAACCATACGAAATGACAAAAAAACTGTGGCGTCTCCGTCACTCGATGCAGCATACTTTTATGACTAGAGGAACCACAACTTTGTCCAAGAAAGTCAGGAAGAAGACAATGAACAGAGGGACCACTACCTCGAATCCACGCTGTAAAAGAGTACGCGAACAACAACAGGCTTGAAAATTAAAAACTTACTATAGAAATCACAATATAGACATGGACAGGGGATAAAGGTTATAAGTAAAATAAGATTGCCCTCAGGAGTGTGCCCATTCATTACAGTAAAAGATATTACAGCATTAACAACATAAGGATAGATCATATAAGGATTAAGGTACTTCAGAAAAGAAATCTCATTCAACCAAATAGAAATTAAGCAGCAAGACCTATAAACAATCTAATCAATAAAACAAAAATTCTTTTTTTTTTTTAAACAGAAAAAAAAAACAAAAAAACTTACTAAATACTCATAGGACAAAGGAAAAGACAACGAGGTTTTAAAAAAACCATCCAATTTCAAAAAGAACAAATACTAAATACAAATTAAAACCAAAGTGTAAAGGAGCAATAGTTATCTATGAAAACAATACAAAAAAGAGTAAAAAAATGGACCCAAATGACTAAAATACGAATTATAAATTAAAATGCAAGCAACTAGCAAAAGACAATAGTTATTTAAAATTGAATAAAAATTTGTAAATAATAAAATGACACTAACTAGCGCTGCCGATTTATAATCCAAGTTTTCAGGTTGAACGGTGGTAGCGACGCAAGAATGGAACGAGAAGAGGACAATAACGGTCTAGATATACTGTTATGTCCCTCGCCACGTCTCCACGCCATCACCTCTTCAAAACAAACAACAAGTTTGGCATCTACAACAAAGAACCAAATGCTTGGGGCCTCGCGTCAGACTGGAAGCGATTCACGACTGCGTACGCAACTTGACTGGTTTGCGATAAATTTATAATTAGAAGATTCAAGTCAACAGATCTTAACGAACCTTGAAAGGCCTTCCCTTCCAGAAAAACAGAGCAGATTAGTGATCTTGTTAGAGAGGGTATGTCAATTTAATTTTTTTTATTCAAAGTTAACTTGATTTTGTATAATTTACTAATAATGTGATATAAAAATTTAGATGATTGAATTGAGATGCAGTTTGCAAGCTGTATTTTTCTTTTCTTTGTAACATTTATTCTTTTTCATCTGATATATGCACAGATTCGCAAAACATCTTCTAATTTAGTCGGCATAACTACTCACTGTCTTTGTATCACTTAGTTGGGCTGAACAAGCAAAGACAAGATTTTATTCACACTATGATCTACAATAGTCTTTATTTTGGCCATCTAGCCAAATGTTGTACCATGATGCTACCAACTGGAGCCATGGATGAATATAGATATATCATTCATTAACTTTATCCACTTCTATCATTGCTGAGCTTATATTGTTAAGTTAATAATAGTCAGCTATTCAATCAATGCTGTCTAAGATGTAGCAATATGAAAGTGCTTGTTAATGAAATGTTATTGATAATTATTCTTAAATGGGCATGTATGTTTCAATATTATTTGTTTTGGGGGAAAAGAATTCTCTATGTTATTCATGATTAAACACAAGCATTGAATGATAGAAGCGGGGTCAGTTAAGAAAGGAGTAACTTTCGCACCGGACCTAAAGTATTGAACCACACAAACTCTCTCGGTGCTCAGTGTTAAACAAAACAATAGCCGCATGTGGCTTGTTAGTAAATACGGGAATAGGTTATATTGTGAGGAGCTGGGGAGAAAGAGAGTGTATTGAACCGCTTGTACTTCTGCGTCTCTTGAGTTGGGGAATAACAGAGCAAATTTGTTCAACGGTATTTGTCAGGGACGCATAATTTTCGTGATGAGTCAGAAAATAGAAATGGGAGGTAAGATGAAGCTTACCTCTGTGTGATGTGTACGGTGGAATTGTCTGCCCTTTAGTTAGTTTGGCTAGGTCGTAGTCTGGTTTTCTACGTCTTTCTGACCTGTCTTTATGATCTGGTCTTATCAAAAATTCTCCGACGCACTTTTCTGTAAACGTTGTGCTCTAACAAGCCTGATAGCTTCTGTCCATCTTCTTTGTCAATCAGCACTGTGAGAAAGTAGGACCTTGTTCATGCATATTCTCCTTGCACCCCCGGGCCGGCCCCCCCCCATATGGCGGTATGTGATCAACACATCCTTTTGTATCGGTTCGCCCAGGGACACTAAAATACGATCCCGGGTCCCTTTACATTCTAATTCGAGAAACTCAGGGGTAATTTTTCTCCGTTCCTTATAACGTGGAGAGAGCTTTGATAGTGTCCAAAGGTCACCACTGCACGAAACGCCAGCGCCGTGCTCAGTTTGGGGCGAATCATCCCCTTCGCGTTGCCATAAAGTGAACGCTGCATGGAAACTCTGGCGGTCTAGCCAGTACGTGGATTTCTGTTTAATTCAGAGGGGGAGATCCAGAAGGGTACGATCTTCTTGCGGTCTTGGATTACGTGCAAGTACGCTGTTTCATCTTCGAACGGTCTGCGAAAGCAGAGCCAATAACATCTTGGCATCATCGTTGGCAGTATTTAAGGGCGACTGCCTCTTTAACTCTTCTATCAAGTCATGTCTCTCTCGGATTATCTAGCATGCGTTGCAACCTTATCCTTCCTTGTTTGATAGGGCAGCTGTGAATTATATCCGTATGGAGATTATCGCCGTGTGTCTATAAGAGGTTTTGGATGTTATTAAAAGTATAGGCTATCACCTGGACAAATAGGTGTAGTCAGAGGATACCAAGTATAGTGCCAGATAAGAGACTTTCTATAAGTAATACCCCGTTCTCTGAAAAGAGCAAAGGGTAGTAAGACATCAAGGTGTGGTCAAGTCAATGTAAGTTCTCTCAGAGAAGATGATGATCGTACTACTGAGTCCCTAGCTCTACGACTTAATTCTTAGAAAAGAAATGTAATAAAAATTAATAGGGGGGGGATTGGGGGGGGGGGGGGGTATATAAAATAGATAATATTAATTTCAAACGAGAACTTCACTTTAATAAAATTATATAAGCAAGGGCAGTATGAAATTTATGATACAATTTAATTTTCCTGAACACTCATCCATCTTTTAGGTCAGAATTCTCAAAATAGCAAGAAAATGATATTTACAAGTTAAAATAAATATTCGTGGAATAAACTGTTCCATTTTTGTAAATGTGGTCACTGCGGAATACACTACACACAACAGTTCCTAGTTCATAATATTGATACTTCTGCTAGTGTACTCCTACTCATACTATCACTTTAAGGTCTTCTTGAATACTTTGGAAGGTCCTGATACTTTCATCCTACAAAAGGGTTTTAAGTTTATTTTGAATACTTTTTTGAGTGAGAGAATGGTATTTGAGGATTAAAACTGACAATTGCTTTTTTATAATGACTTAACTTTAGAGCTGTTGCTAGGCTAGTAGCTGTTCATTCAATAGTTAGTCCAGGATCAACTCAACTTTGTGACTCCTTGGCTGAGAAGATGGGGTCTTGCTCCAGGTTTATAAGAGCTCTCCAACTCCCACACGACAACGCTCTTGCAATTGAATGCAGCCACGAGGTGAAATTCGTGATAAACCTGGAATAGAAGGATATACCCATCTCCTATTTAGAGAAGTCTGTCCTCAAATCAATTCACCCTTATACAATATAAAAACTTACCCCGTATCAGATATTGTGCTAACAAGTTGCACAAGACCTGAATTCCGTTTTGTGGCCGATAATTCATTTCATGAGTAAGTACGATTCTTTCTCTGTGTTGATTCAATGTTAGTGTCAGCCTCGTCCATCACTGCTCTAGGTCTTCCAAACAATAATCATGGTTAAGGTATACAGATACACATGGTGACCAGTTTGTGGTAAAGTGGGATGTTATAATGATTTATAGGGGGACTTAGTGTATCTGACTGAGATCGAGCTGTGAATGTGTCTATATCTAATAGATAGAGTAGTGTATATAGAGATAGAGTGATAAGACACACGCACAACGGTACTGCCTACACATATGTATAACCTCAGGCCAGAATTATTCTGTGAATAGTGTGATGACTCACGTTTATTATGTCTAGTATTTGGTATGATGAAGTGTAAGCTCATAACATAACAATCAGAATGCAGAAGAAATTTCAATTTAATCTTAATTCCACCACACTTGACAACACTCGTGACACTGCACATACTATATAAAACACTCTAAGAGTCGATAGTCTTAAAAGGAGTCACAGATAACTTTTCAAATTAAACAATATGTTAATTCGAGTGCTGTCCCTATGGGAATGATATGTATAAGTGTGTCCTGATTCAACTACAAGTGAACCAGGAATCACAATCATTTTATATTACAAGTATATATGTACAGAGATTTATTAATATGATTCTTGTAGTGACATATAGTTATTAAATAGCATATACGCTATGTGGTTGTGTCAGTTGTGGTAGAGTAGTAATATTGATGGTAAATAAATTGGTTTTTTTTTGTTCCCCAAGCTCTGTTGGTAATTAAGCCTCTCCCCCATTGCATCATGACTTCAATAGTTTGGGTCTTCTATCGCGAACTAGTATTTGAGATGTATCGCAGTTCCTGGATATTTTAAGACAATATCTAAATTCTCCGGCCTCGCGCTGTAATGTTATTTTTACAAGTCATTCATTGGTGTAATGATGGGGTAGACATAAATGATTGAGCCTCAGCATGGCTCACAATGATATCATCAGCTTATGCTTCTCGGTCGATTGCGTCGGTTCAAGGAAAGGATCTCCTCTCGCACTTCGAATTCTCCTGTACTCGAGTTTCTGGAGTCCCCACCCCACTGGTTGCTATAGTGGACCAAGGAGTGATTGCATGTCCACATCTCTGTCATTCAGCAAAGCTCTGACCAGGTGGCTGCTCAATAACCTTTAAAGACCACTGTCCTCTGAAACAAGAAGGTTTGTACCTTTCTACGTCACTTCAGAACTAATTTATACTCTATTTCTACAACTGTGCACAAATACATCACAAACATTGAGTTCAGTGGTTAAGCGATTACTTGGCCGCAACTGTCAGCTTCATCTGAAATACTCTCATATACCAGGTATTATATTCCTCCTCTAATGGCTTGAACCAGTCGGCGTCCTCTGCCAACTTTCCAGCGTTTATTTCTGTTCTAGTTTCAATCATCTAGGGTGTCAGTGTACTGTTATGGCTCATTCCATGCCCAGTTTTACTTTCCCTCCGACACAACCTTCTGTTCAGCAGCAGCAGAGACAGAAGGCTGGAGCACTTATAGGCTTTACATCAATGTTTGCTACTGAACTTACACATACTTATAGGTATACATACATAAATTAGACAATTACATACTCAATTTTCATTTAAAAGATACTGAATGTTTTTTCAAAATAAAAGCTTCTTACCACACAATTCATGGAAATAATAACACATGATACAGTGATTAGCAATGACATACTCTGGCAAACATAATATGGCACAAATTCCATCTGCTGTTATGTTCCAGGCTTTATTATATAGCTAAAATCTAACTATGAGTCTTGGCTTTCCAACGCACTGTTGCTTTATCAAGGTCTGATTATTACAACTCGCTACCAGTGGTCTCTTGAACATGAACGCTCCTAAAGTTGTGAGTATTATCAGCGAGACTCTAGCCAATGAAAGCACGTTTCTACACATGCTTTTCTTTGAAAAAATATCTTCACCTTTCTACGTCTCCCCTAACAACACATGGATATTAAGTATTTATAGTACCCGAAACCAATCGTGTTTAGTCCTTTCATATTGTTGCCGCTCCAATCAAGTTAGGAGCATTTAACAATGGTTAAGGCTATTTCCGTAACGTATGATGTATTTTCAATGGTGACAGTTATAAAAAAATTTTATTATGAGCAGAAATGATTTCATGCTGTCTGAGGTCGAGCATCCCCACTATTTTTATTTTGGCTATAGACTTTGTAATATTCCTAGACTTATTTGACGTTCAACGACTTAGTCATATTAATGTTCGTATGCCCTTTGTCAGCAAAGGCTAAGGAATCCACAAGATTCTCAAATAGGTAGCTAAAATGCGTTCAAAAGAGTATTTGCTAAGTGTAGCTTCGCGTTCTAAAAAATAAAATAATGCAATTTTTCTATACCTCCTGTTTCGACCTTCAAGTATGCCCATGTTATGTCGTTGGGTACTGTAATGTTTTCAACGTAAACACCTTGCTTATCTAATTCAATGCTTTCTGCTATCTAATAAGCGTTATTTCAGGATTGTAAAACCTAACTCTGGGTAAGGGTTAGTGAAATTTTATCTACTTGTCGAAATTTCGAAGAATAATGTTAGTGCATGTGGGCCTTACAGCGCATGGTGATGGCAGCAATTGTGTATCGCAGCGAAGACGCGTGTTTAGTGCATTGGGCAGCTCGCGTGTTTAACGGTTCTAGCCCCTGATCACCGACCTCTAGCCCTTCATCTGCTATCCTTTCAGTCCCATCTTTTAGTTATAGCGGCCGTCTTTTGTAACAAGAACATGCGACATTAATTGTACTAGGGCTCTTAATTTTAGCGTGTCATTGATCAGCCCTTGCGTGATCTCAATTGGTTTTCTTTCTCAATGAATTATTCACTGTATTCCCGTTTTCATATTAAGAAAGGCGGTTAATAATAACTAGTAGAGCTTTTACTATCAACGTGTGTATGCGAGGTTACAAGTTTGGCAGACTCACGTAAGTAGAAAAAACTATGGTGTAATGTTCGATTGTTACAGTACATTGTGACAGTCCCTGTTTCTTTACCACTTCTTCTATCTCCATCGTTTCGGGGATGTAAATTGCTATTTGTTAGGGCGTTGATGGACATTTATCGTTTTAATTTATATATGTGGCCAATTAGAATGGTTCGTCTCGAGACAACTCCTCCCCGTCTTCAAACGATTAGACGATTATAATGTTCAGGTCTCCTATTATTCTGATAGTACACAGTATGTGGCAGAAATTTGACCTTGATTCTTTCGCTGGTGGAGGTTTATGACGGTAAGATGTCTGCATGGCACACGGATGGCTGCTATAAAAATCCGCTTCCGGCTTGTCCTGCCATTTGTTTTTCCAGTTATATACTCCGTTATGCTAAAAGCTGTAGGACAGTCTGCCATAAAGCAAGTCCACTGCGGCGATGCGATTAAGGACGAATCTACGCTTCCTCATTGCGGTGGGATTCTAGGCTTAGAAACTGACAAAATCTGTTTTGATTGAGTCTGCTGTAGTTACAAGTTCAACTGTTAAATGATCTCTAGGATCCCATACGAGAAATAGCATATAAATATAGGGAATTAGCAATTTGAAAGTACGCCTTTACAATATTCATTCTTCACCACCCCCCCCCCACCCCCTTTCCCCTGCACCAGTTTGTACCCCTTCCTTGTATTATCCTCTATAATATACAACTTATCTGCCCTCCCATAATGGCCACTCGGGCTTAATATCCCCCATCTAAGCAAATGCATCTGATTGGTCTGGTAGTAGAGTTTTTGCATGAATTAACTCCAATAATTACACGGCATCTGCTCCCTTTACTATGTAAATGTTCTAGTGACAGCCTACAGTCCGGTTAAAACGTGACATCATCTCTAATGTAGGGTTGTACTATTTTGCGCTTTCCTTCAAAATTCTTAGAGTAAATGTACTCGCGCCAAACTTGCAAATGCGCTCCATTTAACTGCCTGCTGATCTGGATGTCGGCTATCATTTGGTTGTACATGTCAGTTAACGGGGTCAGCATACTGGAAATTAAAGTTTTGATATACTTCTGGTAGAAACCACATAATAGAGAACCAACTCCAAAGGATCTCACATCGTCCTTCTTGGTTTGTGGTCTAGAAGGGCTTTCTGTAGTTTCTCTAAATTCTTTGGGTCAAGGGGTCATGTTTCCCTGATAAACTGGTGTGTCCCAAAAATTCCAATTCTTTACATCCAACGCAACATTTTGGTATGTGATCGGTAGCGCGGGCATTTAAGATTTTGCTTCCCTAAGTCGATTCAAACAGCATATTCGTATTGGAAGAGAGTCCAATGTGTTAACCTCAAATGTTATTCTGTTGCTATCAATGAATATCATCTCATGAAATTTGTTATTAGCATGGATTATTCAGCATGGGTTCCAATAATTTACTGTCAACAAATCTTTCCATCATTCTAGACAAGACACTAGGCGCATTCTTCAATCCAAATGGCAATCTATTAAACTCATAGTGTCCTTCTGAGGTACTAAAAGCTAGGTATGGTCTAACCTCAGGCTTTACTGGAATCTGATAGTATCCTTTACTCAGATCCACTTTGAGAAATATTTAGCTTTTATTTTAGTCTGGCAAACAGCTGATTTGTATCCGGCAATGGATCCACCTTTCCTTCTGTAATAGCATTCAGTCGCCTGTAACCTATACAGAGTCTATGTTCTCCAGAGGGCTTCCTTAAGAGTACAACACCGGAACTATACGAAGATTCACTGTGCGAAATAATTCCTTCCTTCAATAGATAGTCTATCTCTTCCTTCAAAGCTTTCTCCTTAGCAAACGGAATCGAATATGGTTTCATACAGACAGGTGTGGGGGTCTATCAGTTTCATATCATATTCCAATAGGTTTGTATGCCCTGGTCGGTCTGTTAACACCTCTGCATGATTATTTAGAACCTTTTGCACTCTCTCTTTCTGATTTTTCGTTAAATGTGTACTGATTTTCACCTGTGCTGCTGTCTCACAGGGGTGTAATGGATATTCAAATGATGAAAGTGGTTCCTTTTTCATCTCCATGGCGATGGACAAGGTCAACAAGTGTGTCTCTTCCTGATTTTCTCTTTCCAAATATTTCTTCAGGAGATTCACATGATATATTTTTTCTTTCCCCTTCTTATCTATCTTATAATTTGTTCTAGACACCTTCTCTAGAACTGTATATGGACCCTGCCATCCAATTTGTAACTTATTCTGACTCCCGGGCAAAAGAAGCAGTATTTTCTCTCCCACAGCCAAATTTCTGTCTTTCGCCTTCCTGTTATAATAGGCAGCATGTTTCTTCCTGGCTTGTTTCAAATTTTCATTGGCAAGTTTCCAGCCAGTTTTTAAACGAGTGGTCAGCTCATTCACATATTGGTATGAAGATTTAATGTTTTCCTCTGCCTTTTCATCAGTCCACGTTCTTAACAAAGCTACATATGGACCTTTAATTTTGTGGACCTATTTGTCCATGCACCGGTATGGTCTCTTCCACTCGAAGCTTTATAGTGATGATTTTTCCTCCCAGAATTATCATTCACAAAACGACCGCTACCAATTTTTTCTTTTGGGGCTTTCTCCCCACTTAAAATTCTTGATGAGAGATTTCCTCTCTACATCCTCTTCCTCCAGTTTGTTTAAGTCCGATTGAGGGATTTTCGGCTTATCCTGGGGTAAGACATCTTTTTGCACTCTCCGCATAGTGGCCATTGTAAAACAGTTAAGTGAAGCTTGTCCGTGAAAAGGGGCTTCCCATTCCATTTGGTCCACTTTATCAAATCTATATTTCTTTTTATTATCAGGCCTAATTTTGCCCCGTGGTATGTCCAGGTCCTGATCCATGTTCCCACTTGTGGGTGTTCCCTCATGTGCTATGCTACACCTTTCTACAAAATTCTCAATGTCCCATCTTGCTTTGGGCCAATAATAATTGTGAGCCACCTTTTGAATGATGGTACCTATCTTCTCATGGTCCCCATCTGGTTTCACATGTAGGCTCCTTATTAAGTCTGCCCTATATCTTTTAGGAAGTACCAGCTGTCCGTGACCTTTGGATCTAGCTCCAGTCTTCCTATACATCAACTTGTTTTTCATGTAAAAATCTCCCTTGCCTGGAGTTGTATGACAAGTTGACAATTTTCTGAAACAAGGCTTGAGTGTTTTTATCCCCAGCCTGTGCCTTCCTCATCTCTTCTGGAGTGGTATCTAACATAATATCCTCCTCCTGTCTTGAGGGTCGACCTGACCTGAAGGGTTGCCATATACACAGGTTTCCTTCTGCAACGGTCAGTGTCATGATTGTCCATCTGACAATTTTTACACCACCTTTTTCCTTGGTTGAAAGATTTTCTTTCATCATATTTCCTTTCATCGAATTGTGGGAATTTATTTTTATTTTCATACCGTGGCCTATCAAACTGGTGCTTACCTTTGTTTTGATCCCTAGGGTCAAATTTATTAAAGTTCTGTGGTGCCCTAAAGTTATCCACTTGTTTCTTTTTATTACCTGTTACCTCTGCTTGAGCTGCTTGATACCTTTCAGCAACATTTAGCAACTCACCCAGCCTCTCTCTGCACCTTGTTCCATGAGAAACTTTCTCAGGTCTGGAGCCATGGACTCTCTTAATTGCTCTATAAGGACCATTTCCTTAAGATCTTGGGTTTTCCCCAGAGAAGTCCATTTCTCCAAGTATGTCTCTATTTGTGCAGAGAACTGGTGATAGGTTTCACCTGACAGTAGTTTAGCATTCCTAAATTTTTTCCTATAAAATTCTGCATTCTTTTCATATCTTAACAAAAGAGCCTGCTTTAGCATGTCATAATTTTCCTGATCACCTCTGCTCATTTTTTGCAAAAACTTCATAAGCTGCCCCACGAAGTCCCTGAGATAACTTTAAGCTCCACCTTTCTCTCTCTAACCCATACGTGGTAGCTAATAGTTCATACCTATTTAGATAGCTCTCTATATCATCGTCTTTCTCAACAAAATGATCTAAATGAAAATTCATAGCTGAGGTTGAGGCTCCTTGGCTAGCAGTGGCATCAGAGGCAAAGGGACTGGCACCATTTTCAGGAGCATGGCCTGAAACTCAAACTCCCTTAGTCGTAACTCATGTTCCCTTTGTAATCTCTTCTCTTCTGCTTCCCTTTCTGCAGCTAATCTTCTCTCTTCTTCTCTCTTTCTGCAGCTAATTTCTCTTCTTCTTTCCTTTCTGCAGCTAATTTCTTCTCGTTCTCTTTCTCTGTCTTCTCTTTCTGCGAGCATCCAATTGCTTAGCCTCTAGCCTCAATCTGCAACCTCTTAACTCAGCCTACAATCTGCAACCTCTTAGCCTCAGCCTCAATCTTATGCAGCCTCAACCTCAATCTTAGTTCAGACTTTCTAACTTTCTTTCGGCCTCTTTTTCTAATCTTCTTGCTTCGCGTTCAATAAATTTGTCACATTCCGTAGTGACATAGGCAACCATAACTTGCCCATCTAATCCTAACTCTTTTGCAGTCTGAACAGCAGCAGATCGAAATTTGGCCAGGTCCGCCATTGTCTATCAGGTAAAGTCTATTTAACAATGTCTTAACTAAACAATTCAATATCTATGACTAATTTAATCTAGGACAACACAGGCACTGTGAGCTCAACCTTATTTATTTTCACCCAAGGATACCTTTTAATTCTTATATTCCCTGAAGGGAATTATCCCCAATATTTTTAATAGGGAAAGATTCTAAATCCCGGAGGAGCCCCCAATATATGTGGTGAAGTGGGATGTTATAAATATTTATAGGGGACTTAGTGTACTGACTGAGATCAGTTGTGAAGGTATCTATATCTAATAAGAGTAGTGTATTATAGATAACCTTACTTGCTGCCACATATGTATACCTCAGTCAGAATTATTCTGGAATAGTGTGATGACTACGTTATATGTCTAGGGTATGTGTATGATGAAGTGTAAGTCATAACAACAACAGACAGATAAACAATTTAATTTATTCCACCACACTTGACAACACTGTGACACTCACATACATAAAACACTCTAAGAGGATATCTTAAAGGAGTCACTGATAACTTTTCAAATAACAATATGTATTCATTGCTGTCATGAATGTATATGTGTCCTGATTCAAATACAAAGGGAACCAGGAATCACAATCAATTTTAATTACAAGTTATATGTACAGAATTTATTAATATGATTATTGTAGTGACATATATTATTAATGGTATCCTATGTGTGTCAGTTGTGTAGTAGTAATATGAGGTAATACTGGTTTTGTTTTGTTCAAGCTCTGTTGGTATTTGTCATCATGACTTCAATAGTTTGTTTCTTTTGGAACTAGTATTGGAGATGTTCTCAGTTCCTGGTATTAAAACAATTAAATTCCCCTCTTAATTTTAGTTTACAATGTCATTTTAAGATGGGGGTACATAATGTTGAGCTCCATGGCCACACTCTCTTATCTTGCGTGATGACTGCAGTAAACGGCTCCTCTGCTCGATTACTTTGATGAGTTCTGGAGCCACCCCACTGGTTGCTATATGGACCAAGGAGTATGCTGTCCACCTCTGGCTTCAGCAAAGCTCTGACCAGGTGCTGCTCAATAACTTTAAGACCACGGTCCCTGAAACAAGAAGGATGTACCTTCTACGTCATAACTAATTTATACTCTCTTTCTACACTGAGCACAATACATCACAAACATTGAGTTCAGAGCGTTAGGCCAACTGTCAGCTTCATCTGAAATACTTTATACCAGTATTTCCCTCCCTAATGGTTACTACGCCTCTGCAATTCCAGCATTATTTCTTTCTAGTATAATAATCTAGGTGTCAGTGTACTGTTTGGCCATTCCATGCAGTTTTACTTTCCTCCGACACCTTCTGTTCAGGCTGGAGCAACACTATAGGCTTTTACATCATGTTCGCTACTGAACCACACATATATACAGACATAAATTAATCAATTTACATTCAATTTTCATTAAAACATACTGAATATTTCAAGATCACCACAATCCATGGACATAAAAAAACAGTTTCGTTGACTGGCAATGAATATAGCACAACTCCGATCTGCCGATGTCCCAGGCTTTATTTTATAAAAAAATATACACTGGTGCTCAACGCACTGCTTCTTAGTAGGTTTATTACAAGATGTGGCAAGGAACAGACGCTCTGAAATTGTATATTTCGCAGCTCTACCCAATCAACACCATGTCTACACATCTTTTCAAAAAAGTACCCCTTTCTCACGTTTCCCCCTGACAAACACAAGATAGTATTTTTATAGTCCGACCAATCGTGTTTAGCCTTTCATTTGTTGCGCTCCAATCAATAGGAGTTAACATGGTAGGCTATTTCCGTAACGTAATGTTTTTTCAAACACGTTATAAAAAAATTTTATGAGCAGAAATGATTTCATGCTGTCAGGCACCCCCACTATTTTATTTTGGCCATAACTTGGTAATTCCTAGACTATTTGCGTAACGTTTTACATATTCTTTGTCAGCAAACCCTAAGGAATCCAAATATCTCAATCTAAGGGAGCTAGGTGGCTGCGTTCAAAATGTGCATTTTCTACCACCTCCTGTTCACTTCAATCCCCATGTGGTGTCTGGGTACTGTCATGTTTTCAAACGTAAAACCGGTATAATGTCATAATTCCCAATAAGCGTTTTTCAGGATTTTAAAACCTAACTCTGGGAAGGGTAGTGAATTTTATCACTGTCGATTTGAAATAAAGTTAGTGCATGTGGCCTTACACGCGTGATGGCAGCAATTGTGTATCGCGCGACGCGTGTTTAGTGTTGCACGTGTCCCCGCTTTCTGCCTCTCCCTTCTCTCTATCCTTTAGTCCATCTGTCTTTTAGTTACGCCGTGTATAAAATGGAATGAATGAAATATTAAATTTAGGTCATTGATCAGCTTGCGTATCTCAAGGTTTTTTCCAAGAAATACAGTACACGTTTCATTGAAGAAAGCGGGTAATAATACAGTAGGCTTTTACTATCAACGTGAAAGCGTTACAATTTGCAGACGAAGTAGAAAACAAGGGGAATTTCGAGTACAGTCATTGTGACAGCACTGTTCTTTACCATTCTTCTTTCCTTTTATTAAATTTATTTGTTAGGCTTTGCATTTACGTTTTAATTTATATATGGGGATTAGAATAATTCACGACGGACCTATTGATTACTTCATTCTAACCTTCCCTATATGTTTTCACATGATCTTTGAACAGTGTGTCACTCCAGAAGAAAATACTAAATTAAATCGCTACTAACACTTACTGTCGTAATTTGTTACCAATTTGTAAACATTATACACATTTTTTTCTTTTCGAACAAGACCTTTTCGAACACATTCCTACTTAGGTCAGTGTGACACAACACTTCCCGCCGGCAGTTTCACTTTTGAATTAATATGGAACACATAGGCTGTTTACTCACAAGTTAATAATTAATAAAATAAGCAAATAAATATATCTTTCTTACCCTCAGGTAAATATATTCACACACACACTCAAGCTGAACTGGCTTTCTAAGGGATCTTAGAACTGCTTTCAGAACAGAAGGCGAAGACTTGATCTTTCTATCTTTCCAATGCTGTCAGCTCGGTGTAAATTTTTTTGAATCTAATGGCCCCGATAGTACCACCTTGTTACTATTTATAGAACTACATCCGCCCAATCAGAGGAAAAGTCAAAAAGTTAATTTTTGAGACTTGTGCCTTATGCGGTTCTTAGCGTCTGTGGCGTGAGGTTTTTTATTGGCTCTAGAATCAGTATAGTACTGACAATCACAGAAATAGAATTTCTGCAGAAAATGGTGAAGTCCCAGTGTCTGAGAGAACTACTGGTATCACAAATTAGTTACGGCTGTGAATGATCTGAACTCGAAAAATTAGTAGAAAGGAGACCGACATAAATTGCCACCTCCGCTGTGTAACTAACTGTGATATTAATACAAGGAAACAGATTTTACTTAACAATGATAAAATTGACAAGTCTTCATATACAATTTCCTTATTATTTATTTATCTCATTCTCTCAAAAAACTGTTCTGTTCTCCTTAGTTGGGTGTCACGCACAGACCTGCTTGTGGATCATTTACTTTAGACCACACACACGACTAGAGGGGGAGCTAAAGATGGTTGCTTT
This sequence comes from Oreohelix idahoensis, assembly GCA_024509875.1. Classification (NCBI taxonomy): domain Eukaryota; kingdom Metazoa; phylum Mollusca; class Gastropoda; order Stylommatophora; family Oreohelicidae; genus Oreohelix; species Oreohelix idahoensis. Next base: position 111,043 of record JAMPIV010006549.1, read on the forward strand.
ATGTTGACAATCTCTATGCGGCCGCATGCGAAGTTTCCAGGTGCTAGCTGGATTGGACGTCGAACATCTGTACGACGGCTCGAGGTTTGCTGGACACGAATAAAAACTGTAAACTTAAGTAAGACATAGGGGCTAATTTCTGTCATCCAAGCCCACTCTATTTCTAGTGTGGGTGAAATTGAGCAGTGTGTCTGCATGGTGTCTGCATGAGTAGGAATGAATAGACAACATGGCTCAGTATGTGATATTAAAGGCAATTCAGCGAGACAAGACGGGTGTCTACTTGCAAAACATTTTCTTTCTGGATAAATTAATACATGGATACATCCAATACTATAAAATTCGAATAACATGAATACTGTGCCATAATCATTAATTTTCAATCCATGAATTAACATACGCTATTAATGAAATAAATTCAATACAATGAATACATCCAATTAATATATATACCTATGGTAGTGATTTACAAACCATTTCCTATGACCCCTATAAATATACGAGCTATGATGACCTGGCTCTCTGAGATAAGTGCTATAACTAAGCTGGTAACATATATTCCTAAACAATATTGTTATGTTCTTATGATAGGAGTTAAATTATTATATATATACTACTATATATACTATACGTATATATATAGTAGTGATAATGTATATATATGTTGACTATACTAATATCATATATATATATATAACATATATAGTATAATACATATGGTATATTTTGCGTTCTCTGCCGGCGCACGCAGCTAATACTCGAGCGCGAAATCTCCAGGTTTTTGTTATATGGTCTAACCTGACCATTGATTTTACGTGAGTATCCGCTTTATTTCTTGGTAGCGAGCGGACAGGTGTCCCTTCGCCATTCAGTGCAATATACGCGCGATTTTTGAGTACCGGTACACTTGCAAGCTGCGCGTCGGTCTCAGGAGGCCGTCAGGTCCTTGGTACGGACGACACTCCTTCAAATTGTTTCACTGCCAGGTCTCTGAGTTAATCGCAGTCGGCAAATCCACGGTCGAAAAAATCGACGAAAAATCCAGCAAATGGCCGTCGCCCGGGTTTGAATCCTGTAATCACACCGAGTCGCCAGAAGCGGTGTTGTAACCTACTAAGCAGGAGTATAACTGAGATGAGGACTGTTTTGGTTATCTTTCAGGTTGGAGTTATCTGAGACAATAAGATCTGAAGTTATAGGAGACAATAAGATTGAGAAGGCATGAGTCCTTTTTGGTCTTTCGATCTTTATCAATCATATCAGTGGAAACTATACCACACATCCTTATACCTACTGGCCCCAGAGATACAATCAGTAACCTGATAGGCATTCATATGAGTGAAACTCAAAATACATTAATTAAATATATACAGGTGTAGGTAGTATAAATGGACACACAACAAATGACCAACTATTATATAACCTGGCTGTAGTAGTCCTATTTTCCTACAAGTATAAAGTACATTATGGCCTTATCCCCTCTAAGCATTTAAACAGGCCTAGGTTTTAGACCTCGACTAGGAAGCAGGCTGCCTAGGTCAATGTCACTCCGGGTAATGCAATAAATCAAGGTTGACAAGGGCTTCTCTTCTTTTTGGCAGATCGGTAACTATATGGCTTATCGGGTTGGTTATTTGCGGTGTTTTTTGCAAAAAGTCCTAAATCTTCCGCGCCCGATTTTATAGGCTGGTGGGCGTAAAACTTCTACGGCTTAAGGAAAGGCGTTTTAGGTTGGTTCCTGGGCGGGAGCAAGCTGATTGGGTTTGTACTGGGCCGTTTTGAGCGTACCATGTCCTCGTACGGTACCCGTCCTTGACGTCTAGACGAAAGTCGCTGAATCAAAATACAGGGCTTAATGGCTAAATTTTATTCAGTTTTTTCCGCCATATTGGGTGTCAAGATGGCCGTTGACTCGAGAGTCATTCCGAAAAATACAGGGCTTAAAGCCTATAATTTTATTCTGTCATCAGAGGACTGGTAGCGAACGTTGAGCTCGTTGATTGGTTGAGGCCTCATCGACATTAGGGATTTAACAAAGTTTTGTGGGTTAACACACTCGTTTCACGACAAGCCGTCTATGTATAATCTGACTTAAATTTTAAAATATTGTATATTTTAAATGTTATTATAGCGGACTGATTTTCATTATCAAATGTTGATAATTTTTAAAACGGGCCCATTGTTCTCTATCGTTCTATATGGATTTCCTTTAGTTAATTTCTCTGCATTTCCAATCTGGGTAATATTTTAATGTAATTTAGAATTATTGCATTATCCAGATGTGAAGAATATCACTGAAAATCAAAATTTTCACTAATTTACAACATATATAAATTGTTAATCTTGCGTGAGAACTATTTTCTGCTTAATGTATTTAATGCAATATCAGCGCTAATAATTTGATACATTTCTCGTACTGTTTCACTGATCCTATCTTTATGTTGTTATACGAAAATAAAAATATTCTTACTTTGCGGTCAAAAACACACAAATTTATTTATGGCCTTGTTACACAAGTTTTAAAAGGTATCTTTATCCTTCACCCGAAAAAAAAAAAAGACGCATTCTGATTGAGGTTGTTAAAATGTTGTACTATGGTGCTCTTTGGATAAATTTGTTAGTGGGGACGGTAACTTTTGACCTTGTTTCCTAGAAAAAGATTCCCAACTATCAACTAGCTAACACAATTTGGGCGGTAAAATTGACTGGGGGTCGTTAGACTACGTTCAAATGACTATAGAGTTAATTTTAGATTCAAATATTTTAGCGTAATTTGTTGAGCGGGGAATTTGAGGCGTGGTGTCATTAGCGAGACTTTAAAATTTTTACGCCACCGTGAAGGCTGGGTAGAGCAGCTAAATAATTGTTTTAGAAGTTATCTGGAGTGGTAGCGTATAAGATTTTATGGCAGATATAGTTTACCCATGTTGATACTCGTGCAGTTTTCATAGAAGCTGATTTAATCGTAAGTCTGTCCTGTATACTTGTTATGTTTGAAAAATATTTTGTAAAAGAGTTTGGGTCCTTAGATGTATTTATTTCGAGTTATTGAAACCTTAATCTAGAGGGCGAATGACTCAATTTTTTTCGCTTTGAGGGCAAGTCAAATAATGCTAGTTACTCCTCATAAAAAAGGTTACGACAAAGAGCTGACTGCATAGGTTCAAATAGGGGATGCGAACAAGGCGCATCTGACATTCCCGAACTAAGAGTTTGATAAAAGATTTTGCCTTGTGCTGGAGGCCGTGTTTTTGTTGAATCTTGGGTCTGTTCAGCACGTAATGTCTGGTTAAGTCTCTGCATTTGCCTCTGGGAATGGAAAACTCTTCCCACAGTGTATTGAAAAGTCCCCTGTGTTTATTTCCTGTTCGTCAGGAAGACGCGCAGTGTGCTTCTAATGATGTGTTAAGGAATTCGTAGGCAAGGTAAATAAAAAAAAAACTAAAACTTTCAATCACTTCCCTTTGTAAGGTATCTGCATATTTTGATAGTCAACGGTGACCGAGAGCTCACGAATGGATGAAAAGGCAGAGATTTTCTACATGTTACTAACGCTCGGTTGAAGCCATCTACATGACCGTTAGGGTTTAGATTTACATCACAGATACCGAGAGATGAATAGATGTTATTCTAAAACCGCGCATTGATTAGCAGGTATAAGTACTTTGAACTTAGACGCTTATGTCTGCCAGATGAGGACTCCATACAGTGTTTAACTGTTGTTAGAGTATCGAGGCCTAAGTATATTAAGTATCTGGAGAGGAAGACAAGATGCATTACAACAAGTTATTTGCTCTTTATACACTTTGAATAGAGAAAAATTCGCCTGATGTACTGTCAGGGAAGTTATATAAGGGGACTATGCTTGTTTTCCCGGGGGGGGGGGGGGGGGGGAAAGGACAGTCCTACTACGTTTTGATAAATGATCCGAGATAGAGGGAGAAGGACTATGCTGTTTTTCGTCGGCCCGCCTATGTTTGGGGTTCGGTGGTGGGGGTGGGTGGGGGGGGGGGGGAGGTGGGGGGGGGGGGGGGAACCCTTAAGAATAGCGATTCAACAAGAGTCAGAAATGAAAGCTGTTGGATATTTAATACAGGTTATTGTACTCCGTTCTGTAATGCGGGGGTTTTCCTTCTGCTAGTTGTGTGAATGGAGAGTTAAAATTGAGAGTCTGCAACACTTTGGATACATCATATATTTACTGTAAACTTATGTAGACGACTGGCATATTGTATGGTGAAATCTGGCTTTCATATCCTCCATGTTCCTGTGTGTTCAATGCTTACATGGATTTGTTATACGTCTTGTTGCTGTGACTATAAAATTAAATGGTTGAGGAAAAAACGACACCACCAGCTGTTTCACCGCTATTAATTATTGACGCATCCATAACTGTATATCACGTACATACATATGATTCCCATTAAGCTAGCATCTACACCTTTCAAGTGATTGAATGCCATCATACACACTGCTTTGTATGTTACATTGTGTTTTGATACAAGTCTGCATGGCACTAGTTCTAGGCACCAGATGTCCACCTGTTGACGAACTTTCATATCACGCATACTCGGCGCTAATATATATATGCATGAAACCTTATTTGCATTGCAGATTTAAACTGCATAAAGCATTACTGCCATCAGGATGAACATATAATTATTGCATCAGTAGGTGGGATCAAGATTTACGATGGGTTTACGAGGTGAGACTCTACACAGACTGTTACCTTCTTCAAAATTGCAAAAGTACCCGGCGTTGCCTGTGAGGACAGCTGATTTTTTCTACGTCGTGGGCGGCGAGAACGTTATTTCTACAGAATGCAAAGTACCCCGCTCGGCGTTGATATGTCAAAAGTGCTGTTTAGAAGGCCAAGTTCCATGAACGTTTTTGTTCATTACTGTTATTTTGAAGAACAGAAATCCGATTCTACCATCGCCACATTGGGGGGGGGGGGGGGGGGGGGGGGGGGTGAAGTTCAGACATCAATATATATATTATATTTTTCATCGTTGGAAACGTCATTCTAGAAAATTGGACTGTTTTCTTGACTATATTTGGAACATATAATTATTTAAAAAGTGGCCCATGTTCATGTTGTAAACTAATACTTTTATATGTTATAGTCTAAGCCTGTTTGCAAACACTTTTCATACTTATGCTATATGTATTTATGTATTTATGTTACATGTTATTTGTTTGTATATTAAATTAGTTTATATGTTTCAGTGAGGAGGTTGGGTGTGTAGACTAATATAAGATATACCACGTGATAGAGGTCTTATATTAGTGTTCTATAAGCGCAGATTTTCTTAATTGAAAATTTGCTAGATCGACAAACTGCTGATAGCTATTTTGTGTTAGTTTGTGACGATGTGTGTTTTTTTTCGTTGTTTTTGTAACATTTTTTCTCGAATTCTTTAGTTTTGATTAAATTGTTTGTATTTGTAGATCTACTCTTTTTCTGTAATTCAGTTCTATACACCTTTATATTTATACACTGTGACGTTCATTTGTTTTGTTTACATTTTCGCAGTTATCATCACATCCTTTGTGAGATTTCCCTCAGTTTAGTTTTTTAGTTGACTTCTTCGAATGTTATCGAAGTGTTTTGAATATTTGTCTTCGTAAGTATTGTTATTGTTTTGGTTTGCTATGGTACAAACACATACTTAGACATACACTATTTATATTTTTGAGATTGAACTTATTAATATGTAAATGTCTGATGGTATTATTATTGTAAAATAATCTATCACAAGTGTCTTACAAAGACTTGTCTTCAAAAGACATTGAAATTAGGGAGCTGATTATTCAAGTTTAATTAAAACTTGCTTCCATTTACTTTGAGGAATAAATTTCATTGACTTTTTCAGGTAACTATTCATAGATTATCATACATAATGTCACAACATGATGGATAATGTACATCATTTTCTTCAGAAAGGAAGAAAAAAATTACGTTTATTTGGTGAAGACTGTGATGGATTATAGCCACAGAGCCAATTCCTACTTCAGGCGTTGGAGTGATAGTCTTAGAGAAATTGCTGATTATAATTATTATAGAAATGGGCTATTCTAGAAGAGAGTAAGTATTTAGACTATCTAAATCACTATCCACACTCTTTTATGATGAAGGTAATGTTTGTGGATCTATGGATGCGTTGAAAAAAAACGATAAACTGAGCTTCGGAGTAAAAATAAAGCTCTTACTTGATGAGCTACATATGTCAAAAATGCAGAATGAGAAGAAGTTCTCAATTAAATGAATTCTGAAAATGCTACACTGAAGAAGGAAGTGGAGATTTCATATAGAAGTCTAATAAAAGACATGTTATCAATTGGGTTAGTTTCAGAATAGAGATTGGGCTAGTAAGAAGAAAGAGTGTTAGAGAATGAAGTGACCTCATTAAAAGAGAGTGTTGGGTAATCAGGTAAATAAGGTGAGAACTCTTCCACGCTGATTTGAAACTACTGTGGAAGATTAATAGAAACATTAAGCGTCATCCTAGGTGAGAATAAATTGAGTACAAATCACAACTCGGAAAAGGAGAAAAAAGAGTTAGAAGTTGAAGTGAGCTTAATGAACGAACAATCGCATCTCTGTAGAAGAAACAGTCTCTTATTATTGTGAGCTTGAACAAGTAAAAATGAAAACTATTGAGAAATTAAAAGTTGAGGCTCGGGAACGGGAAAATCCTATAAAAAACACTTTTTGGTCTCTATGCAGCATAATAATAGTAATCTCGAAGGAGACAACTAAAAAGAAAAGAATGCAATATTTCCCCGTAGAAGGATATGGTTGTTCCTGAAAAGATTGAAGCTAAGAGACATGAGGATGGACTTAACATAAAGCAATACGTGGAACTTGCTATTGTCGCAAGATATGTGTTGCAAATTAAAGGAACAATTCTGGAATTAAGTAATGAGGTGAGTCTTCTGCGCGAGAGTACTGCTCTAGAAAAGAAGAGTATGGAATCTCTGGAAGGAGATTAAGGTGTTTAAGAATAAGAAGATATTGAGGATTCAGAATCACTGGCAACTAGGAGTTAACACAGTTGACAGCCGAATAAAGGAAAAAGATAAGAAAATTGATGAAACTTTTGACTACTCATCATAGTGCTATGGAAGCACTCAGACACGTGGAACATGTTCAAGAGAAAGCTAAGGTTTTAGAAACCACCAACATCATCACAAAAGGAAAAGTTAGGAAAAAGAGTTTTAAAGATAGTATAGGCCAAGAGCAAGACGCTTATTTCTCAGTATTACAAGACATAAGGTTGGTTTAAATGACAAAAAAATTAAAAACCAACGAAGAATAATATACAAAGCTGTTTCTAGAGAGAGAAAAGCTGTTGCGGAAGTAGAAATTTCAAAACTTCGCCACAAAATTGATGTTTGTGAGATATTGTTTTGAACAATAAAATGTTGTCTACTACCAAGGAGAATGTAGCATTTTGGACATAAAGCTGAAAATCAATATGCTAATGCGCAAATAGCGCCAGCGACAGACACTCAATGCTCATTATAACACTAAGCAATATGTGAAACAAATCTTTTCGTGGAAAATAATGGTTTCCCACGAAATAAACGACACTGCCTCTAATTTTTTGGAGTTGGCGTCAGGGCAATACAAAGGTAAATCAAAGTTTAGATCACGGCGTTGAGGACTTTGATAACGTGTCATGATAAGATTCCTCAGGGAAACGCGTGCATCAAATTTTCAGACTCCTGATAAGTTGGTAAAAGAAAACAAAACTGTGGTTTAGTACCTCCATACGTACTCCACTCAGACAAGTAACGATGTACCTATTAATGCCACAGTGACACAGGGAAAAATAAAAGCAATTTTGCTAAAAGAGATAATCGTGATTATGGGACATTACCAAACGCGTCCATATGATAATAGTTCTTCTTTAAAGAACTGGGGCAACTTAATTGTCCTCAAACACCTTATGGTCCCCCTAGTGACTATAAGAACTTTCATAACGGTTATCAACATGTAATGATTGATTTCTCCAGGACAACAAAACCATCAAATAGATATTTTGTTCATAGAAAGAAAAATAACAATCATAACTATGTAAACTGGAGTTCGAATAAGAGCAATGGGCATCAACAGAGATAAGAATTTTTGATAGATACAATCGTTGTGATTGTAGATCTCTCACATGATTCCAACCTAACTGTTAGGTCTTTTAACTTCCAATCACGTCTAAGGCTATAATAGTTTCTTCTATATCAAAATAGGTTAACACATTTGTAATTTTGTAATATAGTGATTGTATCACTACTTAGCGGGGTTCATTGATGTATAAGATCACCGCTGTTCTTTGATGATTTTTCTTTCTTTGTTAATCGTAAACTTAAGAGATACCCTAATATGAAATTATTGTATGAAATTATTGTATACATTGTGTCATTGCGCCAGTATTGTAGTATAAGTGGGTGACAGCTCTTTCCTCTCTGAAAAAAAATTTATATTAGTATAGAGAAACTCTTTCTCTAGATTATGAGATATATTCTCACCAGTCGCTCCATTGTCGACTTAGGCCTCACATTTGGCGTATATATTTATTCTATAAATCACTTTTCATCTGCGCATTATTCATTGCGTATCGAGTGAGCTATTGTATGTTGCGCTCCTAGATGTATTTCAAAGAAAAAAAAATATTTCTTTTTTTTTTCACCGGGAGGTGTGGGTAAGACTGTTACTGTTCTGCAGTTTTTTCATAACTGCTAATTGTAGTCTGTCTGTATACTTGTTATGTTTGAAAATATTTTGTATAAGAGCTTTTGGGTCTAATGTAGATTTTCGTTATGAACCTTTAATCTAAGGGCGAATACACATTTTTTGCTTTGAGAGGAAAGTAAATATGTATGTTACTCCTCTTAGAAAAGGTTATATACGGGGGGGGAGCTGACTGCAAATGTAGTCAGAGGGGATTGGCGAACAAAGCGCATGCCCGAACTAAGAGTTTTGAAAAGATTTCCTGTGGTGCGGGAGGCGTGTTTTTGTTGAACTGGGTCCTGTCAGACGGAATGTCTTGGTTAAGTCTCTGCATTGCCTCTGGGGGATGGAAACTCTTCCGCTGCTATTGAAAGTCCCACTGTGTTAATTCTCAAGCAGTTCGTCGGGAACACGGCGAGTTGAGAGCTTCTAAGCTAATTGTGCTAGGAATTCGTAGCAAGGTAAAAAAAACTAAACTTTCACACTTCCTTTGTAAGGATCATATTTTGAGTTCAACCGGTGACGAGAGCTCACGAATGGTTGAAAGGCAGAGTATTCTACTTGTTACGCTCGTTGAAGCCATCTAAGACCGTTAGGTTTAGATTTACACACAGAGACCCAGGAGAATAGATGTTTATTCTAAAACCCGCATGATTAGCGGTATAATCTTTGAACTTAGACGCTTATGTCTGCTGATGAGAGAATCCACAGTGTTTTACTGTTTTATAGAGGCCTAATATATAATTATCTGGAGTGGAAGACAAGATGAAAGATTAGACAAGTTATTGCTATTTATAACTTTGAAAGTTGAAAACTCGCCTGATGTAACGAGGGAGTTATAGTTAAGACTATCTTTTCGAAAGGACAGCCTATCTTTGATACGTCGTCGATTAGAGGGATTGACTATGCTTGTTTCGTCGCCCGCCATGTTTGGGGTCGAACTTAAGAATAGCGATTTCAACAAAGAGTCAGGAATGAAACTGTTGGATATTTATAACATGTTATATTTACACCCGTTCTGTATAATGCTCGGGGTTTTCTTCTTGCTATTTGTGTGGAATGAGAGTTAAATTGGGAGTCTGCAAACACTTTGAATAATCATATATATTTACTGGAACTTATGTACATGCAATTGTAGTGAACTGTCATCATATCCGCCATGTTCCTGTGTCATGCTTACATGGATTTGTTTACGTCTTGTTGCTGTGACTATAATAAATGGGGAGAAAAAACGTTGACACATGCTGTTCACGGCCAAGCTATATTATTTGACCCCCATACCTGTAACACGTACAACATATGATTCCATCAAGCTAACATCTACACCTTTTCATGTGATGAATGCCACACACACTCTTGTATGTTACCTGGTGTGATACAAGTCTGCACTGCTACACAGCAAGATGTCGGCCACCTTGACGAACTTTCATATCACGCATCCACTCGCGCTTATATATATATCAGCTCCTATATTGCATCAGATTTACTGCATAGAAGCATTATACTGACTGCATCAGCTGAACTTATATTATTGCATCAGTGGTGGGGGGGATCAAATACGTGGGTTTACGAGGTGAGACTCGCTTTAACACAGAGGGGGGGTGGTCGCGCGCGATTACTTCTTTCAAATTGCAAAAGTACCCGACGCTTCCGTTGTCCTGTGAGGACTCTGAATTTCTACGCAGACGTTATTTTACAGAATGCAAAGTACCCGGCGTTGATTGTCAAAAGTGCTGTTTAGATGGCCAAGTTCCATGAACGTTGTCATTACTGTTATTGTTGAATTGAACAGAAATCCGATTCTACCATCGCCACAGTTTCTGAAGCAGAAGTGTGTCAATAGTATACTTTTTTACATCGTTGGAACGTCATTCCTAGAAAATTGACTGTTCTTCGACTATTGAACAATATATAATTATTTAAAAAGTGGCCCATTTCATGTTGTTGTAAACTATACTTTATATGTTATAGCTAAGGCCTGTTTGCAACACTTTCACATACTTCTCTAGCTCTATGTATGTATGTATTTATGTCGTACATGTTTATTTGTTTGTATATTAAATTAGTTTATGTTTCAGTGGTGAGGGTTGGGTTTGTTGTCGTGACTAATAAAAGATAATACACGTGAATAGAGGTCTTATATTAGTGTTCTATAAGCGCAGAGATGTCTTATTGAAAATTTGCTAGCGACAAACTGCTGCTATTTGTGTTAGTTGTGACGAGGGTGTGTTTTTTTTCGTTGTTTTTGTAACATTTTTTCTATTCTTTAGTTTTGATTAAATTTGTTTGTATTTGTATAGATCTACTCTTTTCTGTAATTCAGTTCTAAACACCTTTATATTTTATACAACTGTGACGTTCATTTGTTTGTTTTAACATTTTCGCAGGTTATCATCACATCCTTTTTGTGAGATTTCCTTCAGTTTAGTTTTTTAGTTGACTTCTTCGAATATGTTATCGTAGTGTGTTTGAATATTTGTCTTCGTATTATTGTTATTGTTTTGTTTGCTATGTTATTGGTATCACATACTTAGACATACACCTATTTATATTTTGATTGAACTTATTATATACAATGTCATGATGGTATTATTTATTTGTAAAATAATCATCACAAGTTTCTTACAAAAGGACTTGTCTTCAAAAGACATTGAAATTAAGGAGCTGATTATTCAAGTTTATTAAAAACTTGGCTTCCATTTACTTTGGATATAAATTTCATTGACTTTTTCAGGTAACTAGTCATAAGATTATCAGACATAATCGTCAAACATGATGGATAATGTACATCATTTTCTTCAGAAAGGAAGAAAAAAATTACGTTTATTTGGTGAAGACTGTGAGGGATTATGCCACAGAGCAATTCCTACTTTCAGGCGAGTGATAGTCTTAGAGAAATTGCCCTGATTATAATTATAGAAAATGGCTATTCTAAAAGATAGAGTATTTAGACTATCATAAATCACTATCACACTCTTTTATGATGAAGGTAATGTTGTGAGTTGGATGCGTTGAAAAAAACGATAAAATGAGCTTCGGAGTAAAAATAAGCTCATACTTGATGAGCATTAAACATATGTCGCAAAAAATGCAGAATGAGAAGAAGTTCTCAGAAATGAATTCTGAAAATGCTACACTGAAGAAGGAAGTGGAGTTTCATATAGAAGCTAATAAAAGACATGTTACCAATTGGGTTAGTCCCCAGAATATCGAGATTGGGCTAGTAAAGAAGAAAGAGTTAGAGAATGAAGGTGACCTCATTAAAAGAGGATGTTGGTCGGTAATCAGGTAAATAAGGTGAAACATTCTTCCACGCTTGATTTGAAACTACTGTGGAAGATTATAGAAACATTAGCTCTTCCTAGTGAGAATTAAATTGAGACAATCTCAACTGGAAAAAGGAAAAAAAAGAGTTAGAAGTTGAAGTGAGCTTAATGAAGAACAATCATCTCTGTAAAGAACAGTCTCTTATTAGTGATCTTGAAACAAGTAAAAATGAACTAATGAGAAATTAAAAAGTTTGAGAGGCTCGGGAACGGGGAAAATCCTATAATCAAAAACATTTTTGGTCTCTTGCATAATAATAGTAATCTCTTAGAGACAACTAAAGAAAAGGAATGCAGCTAATATTCCCCGAGAAGGATATGGTAGGTTCCTGAAAAGATTGAAGCTAAAGGAACATGAGGATGACTTACATAAAGCAAACGTGGAAACTATGCTTTTTTGCGCAAGATCATTGTGTTGCAAATTAAAAAGGAACAATTCTGGAATTAAGTAATGATGCGTGAGTCTTCTTCAGCGAAGTACTGCTATAAAAGGTCACTGCAACTGGAGTTAACACAGTTGACAGCGAATAAAGAAAAAGATAAGAAAATTGATGAACTTTTGACTACTCATCATAGTGCTATGGAAGCACTCAGACGTGAACTTGTTCAAGAGAAAGCTGAGGTTTTAGAAACCACATCTCAAAAGGAAAAGTTGAGAAAAGAGCTTAAAGATAGTATGGCTAAAGAGAAGACTCTTATTTCTCAGTTACAAGACATAAGGTTGGTTTATGACAAAAAAATTAAAACCAACGAAAGAATATACAAAGCTGTTTCTAGAGAGAAAGCTGTTGCGGAAGTAGAGATTGCAAAACTTCGCTACAGAATTGATGGTTTGTTAGATATTGTTTTGAACAATAAAATGTTGTATGCTACCAAGGTGAATAGATTTGGACATAAAGCTGAAAATCATTATGCTAATGCAAAGAGCCAGCGACAGACACTCAATGCTCATAATAACACTAAGCAATATGTGAACATATCTTTTCGTGGAAAATATGGTTTCCCACGAAATAACGACACTGCCTCTAATGGGAGTTGGCGTCAGGCAAACAAAGGTAAATCAAGTTTATATCACGGTGAGGACTTTGATAAGTGTCATGATAAGATTCCTCAGGGAAACCGTGCATCAAATTTTCAGACTCCTGATAAGTTGGTAAAAGAAAACAAAACTGTTAGTACCCATCGTACTCAGCTCAGACAGTACGATGTACCTATTAAGCACAGTGACACAGGGAAAAATAAAAGCAATTTTGCTAAAAGAGATAATCGTGATTATGGACATTACCAAACGCGTCCATATGATAATAGTTCTTCTTTAAAGAACTGGGGGCAACTTAATTGTCCTCAACATTTTGGTCCTAGTGACTATAAGAACTTTCATAACGGTTATCAACATTGTAATGATTGTTCTCCAGGACAACAAAAACCATCAAATAGATATTTTGTTCAGAAGAAAAATAACAATCATAACTATGTTAACTGGAGTTCGAATAAGAGCAATGGGCTCAACAGAGATAAGAATTTTGATAGATCTCGTTGTGATTGTAGATCTCCACATGATTCCACCTAACTGTTAGGTCTTTAACTTCCTAATACGTCTAAGGCTATAATAGTTTCTTCTATATCAATATAGGTACACATTTGTAATTTGTAATATAATGATTGTATCACTACTTAGCGGTTCATTGATGTATATTCACCGCTGTTCTTTGATGATTTTTCTTCTTTGTTAATCATAAACTTAAGATACCTAATATGAAATTATTGTATGAAATTATTGTATACATTGTGTCATTGCCAGTATTGTAGTATAAGTGGGTGACACCTCTCTGAAAAAAATTTATATTTAGAGAAACGCTTTCTCTGAGATTATGAGATATATTCTCACCAGTCGCTCCATATGTCGACTTAGCCTCACATTTGGCGTTATATTTATTCTTAATACTTTTCATCTGCGCATTATTCATGCGTAGTGAGCCTATTGTATGTTGCTCCTAGATGTATTTCAAAGAAAAAAAAATATTTCTTTTTTTTTTCCCCGGGAGGTGTGGTAAGACTGTTACGTGCAGTTTTCATAACTGATAATGTAGTCTGTCTGTATACTTGTTATGTTTGAAAATATTTTGTATAAGAGTTTGGGTCTAATGTATTTTTCGTTAGAACCTTAATCTAAGGGCGAATACTCATTTTTTGCTTTGAGGGAAAGTAAATATGTAGTTACTCCTCTTAAAAAGGTTATACCAGCTGACTGCATAGGTCAGAGGGGATGCGAACAGCGCATGCCCGAACTCGTTAGGTTTAGATTTACACACAGAGACCCAGGAGAATAGATGTTATTCTAAAACCCGCATGATTAGCGGTATATCTTTGAACTTAGACGCTTATGTCTGCTGATGAGGAATCCACAGTGTTTACTGTTTTATAGAGGCCTAATATATAATTATCTGGAGTGGAAGACAAGATGAATTACAAGTTATTGCTATTATAACTTTGAAAGTGAAAACTCGCCTGATGTACGAGGGAGTTATATAAGACTATCTTCGAAAGGACAGCCTATCTTTGATACGTCCGATTAGAGGGATGGACTATGCTGTTTCGTCGCCCGCCATGTTTGGGGTCGACTTAAGAATAGCGATTCAACAAGAGTCAGAATGAAACTGTTGGATATTTATACAGTTATTTACCCGTTCTGTAATGCGGGGTTTTCTTCTGCTAGTTGTGGAATGAGAGTTAAATTGGAGTCTGCAACACTTTGATAATCATATATTTACTGGAACTTATGTACATGCAATTGTAGTGAACTGTCTTCATATCCGCCATGTTCCTGTGTCATGCTTACATGGATTTGTTTACGTCTTGTTGCTGTGACTATAATAAATGGTGAGAAAAACGTACACAGCTGTTCACCTATATTATTGACCCCATACCTGTAACACGTACAACATATGATTCCATCAAGCTACATCTACACCTTTCATGTGATGAATGCCACACACACTCTTGTATGTTACATGGTGTGATACAAGTCTGCACTGCTACACAGATGTCCACCTTGACGAACTTTCATATCACGCATTCGCGATAAATCATATTACTGCATCAATCAACATACTTGCATCACCATGGTTACCTATTCTATTGCTTAACATAATTAATTCATAACGAATAGTAACTCTTTCGTAAGACCGCAAGTGATTTAACGTAGCGCGCCACCAGTTTTTAACTCCGCTTAAAATGTAACAGATGGATAGCTAGATAATCTGTTATAACTAGAAGATAGATAGAGAGATAATGTGTACTGACAAGAAAACGGGAAAGATAAAATGTAACGGGCAGAAGGAAGATGTACATATTGCATTTTTTATTATTTTTCTCTTCGATTTTTATCAAATTAATCCTGAGTTAAGTTTTAACTATACTAGTATTATTTAATTTTATTTCCCACGTAATGTCGATTACGCCTGTCAATTGTGTATCCCGTACCGTGTTGTGAGGTGAATGTCTGACCTCGCTTAGCGAGGCTGATCGTATGTGTGTTACGCCGACCGCCCCCCGCCTGCTCGCTAGCCAAGCGCGAGAGAGGAATTTGCCCGAGGCGGGCGTGGGGACACAACGCATGTTTATTGAAGTGTATTTGTATGCGTGGAAGACAGAAGAGAAGGTGGATGATGGTACGTTTGTTAGCGTCGATCGTTCTGGTCTAACAAAACCATGTAAATGTTTTTGAATGTCTTTATTTTCCCAGACCCTGATCAGAAAAACAGAGAGCGGTCCGTGTTTCCTATCTACGGGCTCAACCAGAGTCTACTGAGATGTATTATGCACAACGTTTCCACACATTGGTGCATGGCCTCTAGCATTTACTAGGCCTAATTTTTCTTTACTGACGGATTAACTGCCAAATTGCTACCGCTGGCGGCTATTTCGTGGATTACATTACGGTCGCGCATCATATACAGCCTCGTCCACGAGCTGTTATAACTTGCCATTCATCAGCATCATCAGCTGCCATCTCCTCAACGAAGGTTGGCTGTAATGGATCTCCAACGTCTTCTGTCTCTTATCTTGGTGGTGCACTCTGATAGACTCTTTCCTGTCCATCTATTGATGTTATCTTCCCACTTATAGCGCTGTCTTCCCCTTGCACGTTTGCCTTCACCTCTCCCTTCTATTATGGTCTTCTGCACGGTGTTATGCCTTTTTATGTTGCCATTCATGCATACAGGCAATATTGGTGTAACCCATTACCACCCGGTTGTTGGAGATAATACAACCACATAACTGTGACAGATTATGTAAATAGATTTCATATTATCTATTTCTTTATCTACACTTCTGTTTTGCCAAACTTTCAACTTCATACTTTTGCTAACTTAAAACCATCCTATATTCTGAGATCTGTTTTCTCTTTGTCTAATTTAGCACGCATCATATTGCGGTTCGCTATTTCTTTGATGTTGTTCACGAGCAGACTATTAGCTACGTTGATCTGTAATTTTTCTTAACACCAGAGATTGAAACTCGTTGTAATGTTCATCTTTTTTATATATACCACATAAATCTAGCTCAATTTATCCAGTACCTCACAGATTTCTCTAGACAGCTAGCTTCGATTCTAGAATAACTTATATTTTAGAAGCCAGCTCGAGAATTTTAATTACCTTTGATCCCCGGGGGCACCACAATTTTAAATGCCGGCGGCAGAGGTCTAGTCCAAAATTTTCCCCGTAGAAAAAAGTCTCCCTCTCCCACCCTCGCAAGTCGCCTAAAGATCTACCAAATCATCTACTGGGATCTACTGGTAGATTGGGATCGACTGGTACCCGACCCCTGTTGGTAAGATAACTGTGATGTTGTCTATCCGTATGTCTCTTGGTCTCCCTCGTGCCATGAAACCAGATCTACTTTTGTCGGCGTGTGCGTTTTATGACAATTTTAATTATTAATAAAATATACCGCTCAGAAACATCGCATTAACTGAAACTTACTGCGTGTATATGGAGAAAATTATCTAATTTTACGTGAATCTCAAATTACTTTTGCGTCCCCGGAACGGAACCCTAGCGTAAATCGGAGTCGCACTGTATGTTCAAAGCAGGGGGGTGGGCTGAGCGTTAGGCATTTCAGGTGCTGCCCAGGAGCCTACATTAGGGATTTAGACTGTTAGAACAAGTAATAAATGTGGAATCTGTAAACAAGGACCTATTACCACCCCCCACCCCTCTTTTTTTTTGCCCAGGAGCCCCAAGCACTGTCATCCCGCCCCTGGTACAAAGTTTATGTGCCAGAAACTATGTCGGAGAGAAGTGGTTGTGGTAACTTCAACATTCTTTAACCACCTCTTCCAAACGTGCCTGGAATGTAGTCAACGATCTATTTCTTCAACCCTTGATCAAAGTCCAGGTCCGCTTGCCGTGTGCCGAAAGCTATGATTCGGTAATTCATTTGTCTACAAAAACTAATTGGGCTATTTGTGCTGTATAAATGAACAAAAAAATGCGATATGTCAAATCAACCAAAACTACGTTACTTTTTAAAAACATTTTCATGGACCTGTTTGAGTTTTTTTGTGTGGTAAACTGTAAGGAGTGGCGGTTACACGAACTGCCACTCGCATGCCGTTATTATGTCACTTCGTGCACAGGGGCCTTATGTTGCATGCTTTAACCTGCTTTCTATAGATCAGTGGTAAATGAGTCCCTGCTGACGAATGGTTATAAATAGCAACTACGTGGCAAGGTCAGGGGCATACATGACAGTTTAAAGTACACCGGAATATAATATGACCAAAGTTGAAGATTTATGTGTAGCATATGGCAACAACCCACTTCTGTCAACGAAAACCTGTTTGGAGATGTCAGGAACCTTGAGCTGAATACTGCCTTTATTAGAGTCATTAATGTGGAAGTCTGAAGGCGAACGAGGAAGAAGAAGAAGAAGATTTATGTGCTAGCTTAACTAGGAAAAAAATGAGAATAAATGCACGAAACGATAACAAGATTTTACTGGAAGAAACACCACGACAAGATGTAGAATCATAACATATAGGAATATAGAGACAGTTAAAAGGACAGACAGTGATATCAAAATAAGAATACATAAGGCTGGAGGAGCTTTCATTGCATTGGAAAATATACGGAGATACTGTGACGTCAGGATTTCAGTGAGATAGTGAAAGAGTGAAAGCGACAGATTCTGTGAGAGAAACAAGGGCTATACTATTAAGAATGCCTGATATCTGCAGACACATCAAAAAACACTTTTCTCACGATCAATAGATCACTATTGTGAAACTGAAAAGGAATATTTAGTAGAAAGGTAATCTGTATCTCTCTCTTGATTGAGTTAAATAGAGACAGAGGATTGGTATTCTAGTCACACTTCTATCCCTTCCCTGATTGATTTAATTGTTATTTCATTTACAATTATTTTACGGCTCGAGCCCCCAGGTAAAAGAATAAAGAATTTATCTTAAACTTATTACCACATTGAAGACAACAACCATACATCTGACAAGTTACAAAGTAAAGCAGACACGGTTGGTTTAGTTATTCAAATATAAAATAGAATTTTCAAAAGGAAAAAAACAGCAAATAGAATCCCACTATACAGAATGACAGTTACACTGGTATTATTGCACATTTAGTGTTACATTCAGCAAGTTTCACCACTTGGTTAAAAAGTTTGTGAAGTTGTATGTTACGCTTCTCAATAGAGGTAATGATATAAGTACAGCGGACGATAGACTACTGACTGATGTCAGACAGAACTAATTAAAATGAAAGTATCACAAATTGATATAATCCTATAACTCACTGGTGTGGCAGAAGCTTGGTAGACTTAAGATATGCCTCTGGAGGTTAGTGGTGGGGGCTACTCCTTCAGCAGTACACATTGTGACTTAAACTTATTAATAAAACAATCTTGTCACCAAAACGCACCACTCCAGTGTTTGAGTAAAAAACTATTAATCTAATACTCAATAATATAACACTACATTTACTAACACCAACATGAACACTATAAAGGGAAGGCGTTCTGACCACACAATAAATAAGTTTTCTTTTATTCTGGGTTTTTTTATTTAACCATAAAAAAAAATAAACTGTCACAACATCCCAACGTGGCAAAATCGTCGAAGATATTAAAAAAAAAAACCACGGTAAACCCCGTGTACCTTCAATTGAAAATAAACAATGTCGGAAGTATACACAGCAAAGAAAAATGAAACCTCCAAATAAACCTTAATCCACAAGATTCAAAAAAAAACATTGTGGCCACCTCACTCTTACCTTCCTTCCTTACAACTAATCAGCACGGACGATCACCTAGTTTACTCTCCATACGACCTCACGTCCCGTAGTTTAAAAAGCAAACATTCCATAATACAAGTCTTGGCTGTCAACACTGGAAACAGGGGTACCGTTCTAGGCCAATAAAATTTGACCGAGCCGTGTTTGCCGTTATTAGAGTGATAATCCGACAATTGAGAAGAAACGTTTGTGGCGGTCAACACTGTCAGGCTGCGTCTTAAGTAATCCACTTTTGCCAGTGGAGGTAAGCTCCAGGGGGAAAAAATAAAATAGTAACATGTAACTCCCACCGAACAAAAGGGAGGTAAACTGGAATATAAGCTTAATTCCAAGCACACAGAATAATTAATCCGAAATGCGCTGATCTAGTGGTAAGAATTACACGTGAGAACTTTCAGAGGCTTGCACATAGCAATGCTGGTTCTTTCTGGGTTATTGTCGTAGATTATTGATATAGGAGGAATTAAGACAGACATAGCTTGGTGCCCTCTCTGAATAGATTAGAACAGGTGAGATCTTAGGCTCAGTGAGGATGGTAAATGTTAAAGAAAAATAGAATTGTTCACGAGTGAGATGGTGAAACATAGTTTAGAGTCTGTCCCTGAAATCGAGAAACTTTCTCTCCTTCAGCCTGTCTCGTACAACAGAACTTAGTTTGTCAGGACAGTCTAACTAGAATATATATTAATATATATATCACACACTCACATACACACCACACATAAGTGACGACAGTTAGACGCACAGTACGTGAAAACTACATCATCAATGGATTAGGGGATCATTTTTGGAGACAAGCTGACCGTACACACGTAATTAAAGTTTATGTAAATTTTTATTTATCATAAAGAAACTTTACAACAGTAATAATTTTTGAATATCAAATCACATACAAATCATCATAGGTTTAAGAAATTTAAAAAGAGTATAGACTCATAGATGTTGATCCTCCTTCCTCTGTTGAGACACCAAGAATCCCGCTAGAAGAATGTTATTAACGCCTCGTAAAGCGTCAAAGATTTAATACACTATGCGTCTAGATTTCCCTCTACAGTTTAAGAACAAGCGTTGATACATTAATCTATTCTAATGAGGAAAAACAGCATTTAGCAAAAAACTTGCATAAAGAAATACAAAGTGGGTGTATGAGTCATCTACAATAAAAGTAATCACATTCTACAGAGACAAGGTTAATTTCAATTCTCCAGGCCGTGAGCGTTTAACTTCCACTGTTTATATATTATAAGGATTACTGTTTATTGTCACTGGAAATCAGTTCAGGGTAAGAGATGCCACACAGGCTCACAGCGTCAGGAATCTTTGAGGTTTCCCAGTACTTTAGGAAATGTCAGGTCGTCACTTTCACCTCAGTATAAACACATTTAGTTTGTCACACCCCACAATTGGGTCAAAACGTCATTGAAATGTTAACGTTTGTAAATTATTTCGCCGCGCCACATGGGCTGCATGACAATAAGATTTTTTGGTCCCCCCTTCCCCCCCCCCCCCAACGGGGAAAGAACTTGTGTCTTACTATAATCTGGCTCAAGAAAGGTCAGCTCAGTTACTGCAATTTAGTCTTAAATGTCCCTACCTTTAGGTTGAGTACTCTGTCTCTTTGTGGACGGCAAACGACAATGCCAGACAGGTTTCCCTTGAAAGACCCCACGTAGTTTAAGTACAACAATGTTCTTTCTTCTGGTTTCAATTCTCAGATATACATTGAAGCCGCTGGTACGTATTATAAGGGTATGACCCCTAAAAATACTGTTAGTAGGGAGAAAAATGCAAAATACTTATCTATAATATAGTATTATTCAAATCGCTAAACCTTACCATCCGCGTAACATAATAATAACATCCACTTCGGTATTTCGGTTTATTTTATACATTTATAAATTGATAAACTAACTACATTAGCTTAGAGCTTGCCATTTATCGTTTAAAACCTTCCGTGAAATAAATTCTATTTGTCAAAAACAAATATCAGTCATCCGTGAATTAGAAATAAATACAAATTTCGATAATACTCCATGATGAATCCTGGGGGAGTGTATGACACTTATTGCCGTTTGCAATAAATCTTCTTGACTGGTTACCTGGCCTGGTTAATAATAATTTATGTCGCTTTATAGCTTTTGGAAGAGTTTTAGCCTATTAGAAAGTAATTATTATGTTCTCAGGCTTATCCACTGTAACACCATAAAACGATAGAGAAATAAATTAATTGTGGGACCTAGGCGCACTAGTAAATCACTCAAGACACAGAAAATATTACTAGTAACATATATGGCAACTGACCGCATTTAATTAGCATATACATAATCACATCAAATACAATGACGGTATAAAGTATTTACCTCAACACCGCAACTACTAAGACTTTTCTCCAACGGAAAAACTACGAAATTTCAACCTTAATACTAAGGGTTTATTTCTAGAATCGAAGCTAGCTGTCTAGAGAAATCTGAGATCTTTAGCGCTTATTCTCTATGGATTAACTTTTTTTTACCGTTACGGCCTTGAGAGCTCCTCTGATGAATGGTATCAAACCATCTGATCAACTAGATGAAAGCTGGAAGGATAGATTACATTACTCTATGCTAAGACCTGACTCTGCCCGACTAGTCTGCCAGATGCTGGCACCTACTTGGAAAAAACTCTGCTCAACTTCTAGAGCATCAAAGAAATCCTACATGCATTTTCAAGTATCCGCTGCAGATCTCCGAGCACAGTTCTAATACCCCTGCTTTATGTTTATGTATTGCTAAAACAAAGTGAGTCATATGGCATGCAGACATACAGATTCACTGTCAATAGTTGATTACATTATCAAAAAGATAATTATATAGTTAAGTCAGCAATAACTACAGAAGTGGAGGCTTAATAATCACTTAGGTATTGGTTACGAAAATGTGGCCAAATAATCTTAAATGTTGTTTATAAACGACAAATAAAATAAAAGCATAATATTCTACGCCATCAGTCGGACATGATGTTAAATTTGAGTGGATAATGGCGAAAATATGTTGAAATGATCCATTAGATACTGCTGCCTTATTTGTTATTTAGACTTCCGCGCAATGTTTCAGGGTCAGTTAGCGATGCTTTCAGTCGCCTGTTAGTTCCACATGACGCTTTACTGGTCATCTCTTCAATATGCAACTTTAGGTCTGTTTAGTATTTTTTTCACACTAAGCAAAACGTCGAAACCCACACTGGTGTGTAGCACGTCCCATGCAGCGAGGCTGAAGGTAACTCATAGCTATCGAAGATAGGTCAAGGGATGGCTTCAAGATCCGTCTGAAAAGTTGGTGTACTCAGATAAAGTGGACAGGTGGCAACTTGTACCCAGACGAACAATTGTCCAATAGATGGAAGCACGTCAAATGCCTTCTTCTGAGTTATACAGCTGATCTCCTGCGTTAAATGATGAGCTGTCATCAGACTGGCTTCCGCTTCCATCTACAATCGTCATCTTCCTTACTCAAACATTCCATTTAGAGCCTTGCCTCTAATGAGCCATTTAATTTTAACCTCATGTAAACCGGAGTTGCCTCCGCTCATGAACCCATTGTCATGTGAGTCGGTCCAAAACAGTGACCAAAAACAGGCTATAAGAGTATCGAAATTATTGGCCTTCCAATGAGTATCTACCTGCACGCAAGATTACTCTTAGGTATTAATGACATGTGGGGGGTGTTGGGACTTCAACGTTAAGGGAGTATTTCACAAGGATATTTCCCTAGAATATAAGGGGATATTTATATAACAATGTTTATTCGGGGGCTGTTAAATCTTGTATAACCCGCATAATATCTATATGTAGATCGGCCTAGTATGTGAACGGATTTAAGCACATGCGTTTAGTCCCATTCATGCCCCCACTAGAATTGTGTAATCCTAACCTAAAAATCATCTATAAAATAGAGGTAATGGACAGCTCTGTTTAGAGTTATTAATATATGTCGTAGGGAAAATAATGATGCATTAATTATTATATATCATATATTATTATATTTATTTTAACTATTTATATGTTAGGTAGTAACTTTTCAAATGTTGCTATTGATTTATATAGTATATAACTATAGTATATATAATATTCATGGACTCTCATACGTTTTGCACTTTCATACACATAAAACTGAAGGCGACTGTGATTGTTTAGTTTAATAACAACATGTAGACATATAACAATTTTAAGTAATGAAATTAGTCATTAACAGTATAACATAAATATGGAAAGAATTGGTGAAATTTAGATTTTATAAAAGTTTCGTACGCGGAGAACGTAGGTGAGGATTTAACGACAAGTCCGTAGGCTTTCCGCCTATTCTACTAAGAAACTTTAACTCTTGCTGAGTTCCTGCAGCTGCGGTTCATCATTCTGTGATTGACGAAGGCATCCTGTCCACTACTCTCTATCTTGCACTGTCAAAAGTGCGGTTGGTGGTGGATGCTTTTCTGTCACACTAGTTCGAAGCGTTAGTACCATCTACAGATCTGTCTGATGGCTTGTAACCACGTAACATTTAGGAAAAATAGAAAAGACAAATGCCCTTCTGCCTAAGTACGATTTGCTTGGAGGGCACTACTCTAAAAGAGCTCCACGTTCCCGTTGTCAGCCCACCAATGTGAAAACTGTCGAAGGAATTTAGATTTCGAGTCACGCACAAAGGTAAACTCTGAGGAAGAAGGTTGAAAAGTTCTACCATTTATTACTCTCTAGAGAAGGTCTAGACGGTAAAAATGTGTCTGTACAGTAGAGAATATTGATTTGTCGCCTGAACTACATTTAACAGAGTTATCATACGTCTCAAAAAGGAATGCTAGCAGCTGAGGCAGGCATATGATGTAATCATCACTCATTACTGCTGCAGTCGGAGTTCTGGGGTGCCCATCTGCTAGTCGGGTTCATCGCACGACTAAATAGTCACAAACAACTCACCTAGCCTTGCAGTAAGTGTGTCATATGTTGAGGCGTTAGCCAGCCTCGTATATAACCACGTAGCAGGGAGAAACCTGTAAAATTTATCATTAGTAAATAGAAATTGTTTACCTTACCACATCCAAAATTTTGGAATAACACAATCTCCTTGCACAGAATTTAGACTGGCATCACATCACTGTATTATAAACGTATCGAAATCAATTATGTTGAAATTAGAAGTTTTAAATTCCTCAACCGGGCGGGTGGCTCTACGAAAATCACTAGCTGGCCTGACGGAACAACTTTTATTTAATTTCCTCGACTGACTTGTGATCAAATTTCGCTATTGTTTACCAGTCTTGTATTAAAATATGTGAGGTTTACCTATGTAATTCGCTACGAATTGCCTCAATACTCGATTACTGTTACTTATAGTTGTGTGATATTATCTAAGTCCAATGTCCATGCCTTTTGGTTGTTGCGTTTCTGCTTTCTGTGGAAGTTGATATTCTGACTGTTTGCGCTAGTCAGTGTGTAGCACTGACTTTGATTCACTACATTATATTATATCTCACAATTCCTCAGTCAAATTCCAGCTGTGTTTCCGCTATAATTTTCGGCAATGAGATACATTGTTTATATCCTGGGCCTGCTCAAATCAAACGCAATCCATTCGAAGACCTGTTCAAGGCAGCACTACGTGGGTATGGGTGTGTTCAAAGTTCAAAGAAATACCGCTCACGTGTTTCAAATATAAATGTAATATTCGCTCTCGTGCGCGCGGCCTCTTCATATGTGTTATCGTCAGACTTCTCGCCGGCATTCTTTGTGGGCTATCAATTCAGCAAACAAATTGTGCACTGATAATCGCCCGGTGCTATCGTCTGGCAAATCTTGATATTCCAGACAGATTTATCTGTAATCATGCGATAGTAGAACGTACATACGAAGCTGTATTACCAGTCATTATCGTTCCCGTCTTGTGCAATACATAAGTGAGAATAGGTCGTATAGAGATCTGGGGAGATCAAATGTTGGACGTCATGTTCTCAAAGGGTCAGACCGCTAACTGTGATAACACGTTTAAATCCGGCTGGCTGGTCTAATATTACCTGGTGGAACGTGAACACGTCTTGGATTTGAAAATTTACAATATAAATGACAAAAGACCCTTGAGCCATACTTCACGTAGAGGAGTGAGTGTTAGATACTTTGCCTCCACTACATTAACAGCCACAGATGAGTAAAATAAAAGAAAGGGCAAAACAATAGTGCCTAATCAACTAGCGATGAGTGAGCGAGGAAGAGAAAAAAAATGAGAAGAGAAAAAAACTGATCACTCGGCCGTGAGTGGGAACAGTGGATCGCACAACCGTAATCGTCACACCATCATGGATGATGCGATGAAAAGTGCTTTGGACAGCGGAAAACGAGCGAATTTTAATATAACATACACATGACATGATAAAAAATTACTAAAACTTGTTAGAAAAAAGAAAGAATAATTTACCATTCATGATATCACAGCCATATCCACTACCCTGCTGCTCTAATATGATCCTTGGGCCACCTTTGTTGTTTATAATTCCTTGTTAGGAAAACCTCATGAAGCAGTCGCGCCAGCCTCTTGCCGGCGGGTTTTATGTGTCAAGTTATTTGCAATAATGAAGTTTGGCCATCCTGATATGCAACTGTACATCCTCAAGAACTATTATACATGTCAAAATAAAAATATAAAATGATAAAATGTAGCAAAATTACTTATGTAAGCAACTTCATTCCGATATCAGGGCGGAATTCGACAGACTTTTATGAACATGAGAAACTCCGAAAATTGTCGGCCAACTTTCACCTCAACTACAGATGACTGTGTCATTTCAGTGATGTTAGGTGTCTAATAAACTTGGTGCACTTGAAGTAGGATCCGTAGAACTTAAGACAAAGTGGTGACATCTGGGTGACTCCCTTTCTAGATCTTTAGGAATTACCACTTCCAGTCACTATGGTTCTGTCCTTTTTAACGATGTAGGTCCTAATAATTCCGCGTGTTTGTTTTGACTGGTCGCATGATTTCTTTCTCCTTCTTCAGCGAAGATTGGAAGTCATGTGAAGATTAGTTTTAGCATATCTGTATGTTATAAGCGAAAGTTCGCCGTCTCAACAAGCACCATGATGCTAAGCTTCGCTGAACGAGAGATCTACAAATCAAAGAGTATTTATTTATTCCTTAGCAACTCTAATAAATAGCCTACAAACCTA
Source organism: Oreohelix idahoensis (assembly GCA_024509875.1). Taxonomy (NCBI): domain Eukaryota; kingdom Metazoa; phylum Mollusca; class Gastropoda; order Stylommatophora; family Oreohelicidae; genus Oreohelix; species Oreohelix idahoensis. Next base: position 137,605 of record JAMPIV010006549.1, read on the forward strand.
ATTGCAAATAAGGGTGCCTTGATTTGGAGGTCGGCGTTCCCCCCCCCCCACTCCCCCACCCAACCATTACATGTAGTAAACATTACAACAATTACAAAACATAAAGGTATAGTTGCCCATTACATGTTATTTGTTTCAAGAAACTCCATGGCCATTTAAGGTCCTTTGAAACTTCCGTTGGTTGACCTTCATGTTTACCAACATATTCACTACTCCACAGAATCTAGAGCTGAAAGATGATCTGTCTAAAATGTTGTTCTCTCATGTTGGTTGAATTATTACGACAAAGTTCACGTCGTGCCGGAAGTGATTAACATTCACTTTCCGTGTCATATCTTTACTAACAAGAATGATAGTATTTGCGACATCCATGAATTACGCCCGTGTATTTGAGCGGCACGTCATGTTTTGCACAAAACTGAACACCTATCCTCCTGAATATCATGATGTCCTTGTCTTCCAATTGGACTACTGAGACATACATGGTTAGATTATGGCCAATTATCATGCAACACATCGTCCAGATCAACAGGCTCTGTTCATCTACTTCCAGCCGACTATGTCTGGAATTTTCGCACTTTTTCTATCTTGATGGTCAAAAAGACAAATAACCAGCTTATCTTTTAGCTGCTCCAGCTATTGAATTGGACAGACCTATGATAATCGATAACTGTGAAGAGGATGAGAGCCGAAAATAAGAATGCAAATCAGGAGAGGGTGAGAAAGAAAAAGGAAGGACAACGCAAGAGAGTTAAAGGAGGCGCAGGGACGAAAATGTAACGAATCGAAGATTTGTCGTTGTCATACATTGTCATGAAAGCTCTCATCTCCCATGCACGCGTCTCATGAAAGGGTCTATTTAATGGGCATAAGCAACTTCTTTATGAAAGATCTATTTAGCCGCATAAGGCTTCTTATGCAAGGTCTCTTCAGACTAGTCTTGCTCGTGACAGAAAAAGTCTCTTCAGGCAAGTTAGGCGTTTCATCTATGCGAAAATCCGAGCTCTTGTCATGCTAATACTTTTCATCAAAGGTCTCTTGCGGGCAGTATCTTCTGCGTGGGCAGCAAAGAAAGGCTTTTTCACACAATGTTATTTTTGCATGAATCAGAAGAAAGATCATCTTCAAAAAACGTGTTCGTTCTCCATGAAAGACTCGCTCTTATCACATATGTCTTCCGCATGACAGACCTACTACAGACACTTGATTTTTTCATGGAACATTCTCTTACCACTGGCATGTCCTTGTTCATGAAAGTTTTCAATTCAGCAAAGTCTATCTTCTTGAAAGTTCTCTTCGTGCACGATCTTCTCCTGGGGAAGGTTCTCCTTCATCATGTCTACTCGTATGCCTTACGCATACGATTGTACTAGGTATCTATCACATATCTAGTCATAAATCTAATTAGAATATAACCCACTGACCTGGTAAACAAACTAGCATCTTTTCAATAGTCGGCCACTTTCTTCTCGTACTTTCTATACTATGTAGGCATATAGTTTAATTATTTCAAAGTATTCTTTCACTACTTTTCAAATATGTGTCTTGTCTGTTTTCTGACATTCCTTGTTGGATGTTAAACAGACCTCACATGTTCAAGTAAGTGTAGAGATAATATTACAAGAGGCATGATTGGTAAAATTCCCTTGTATCTCCCCCAGAGCTGGGCTGTGGCAGATTATCACGTACATCGGCCCGAGCCTATCTGCCTATCAACCGAATAAGACGGTTGGCGCGCATCACTAAAGCTTGATATACGGGGAGACCACTGATTGACAGGCGCAGATAAAATATTACCACCCCTCGGCGCACACGGCCACCCACCCTCCCACCCCCGGCGCGCGAGACAACCCACATACCACCCATCTCCTCCCAATAAGTACCCCCCCGCCCCGTCCCATGCGGCCCGACCCAACTTCCCCAGACCGGCCCCAACTACCCGACATCGCCTCCAACTACCCTACCATACCAATTAACAAAAAATCACCGCCATTAAGTCAAACATAGTGTAAAACTATCCAGGATCGCTATGATCATACAGCAATTGGCATCTCATGTCTTAATATTCCAAATACAGGAGTAATTACACGTGACCTTTTGCTTTATGCGACACCTTAATATCATTCACTGTGTACTATTTTGAAGTACCACCACTTCAACCCGCCTAGTTTGCTGAAAATGATTGTAGCGTTTATTAAACCTCCATAACAAACAGAAATTGCTTGGGGAGTACCTGGTGTCGAGGAAATAATTCAAAGTACCACTATATATAAATTAACTATTATATAATATAAAGCCTAATAAAATCCATATAAGAATAAATAAATGGAAGGAAGAATGGTAAAGGACATTGCTTATCCATCCACAATGACAGTACGAGTTTCGTGTACGAAATACTCGCCTTTTGTTTTAATTACTGGCGAATGTGCATATATGTAACGTTTCACGTTAATATATTAAAGGCCTACCTGCAAACACTACACTGCCCGCGTGTTTCACTCCCCAGAACACAACAATAAAATGTGCTGGCAAGCCTTTCTATAGAAGAAACCTTCTGAAATAAGCTAAGGGAGTTAGACATACAATTTTGGAAATTCCATTACATTGTCTTTTTTCTTCTTACACATACTAGCGTTACAACAGCCAATATCGAAAAGACCCTAGATGGACAAAAGGATAGAAAAAGAAGGTAGAAAGGTCATGAAACCCAAACAGTGAACAACATGTCAACACGCCTCGTCCGCGCTATAGCACAAATGCCTGCCCATCGGTGTTACGCGTGTAATACTACAAGCTACAAACTTTTTCGGACTGACAGTGATAAATTCACTACCCTTTTGGAATCCCGAAGTTATAGGTTTTAAAATCATAAAAAAGCCTTATTAGGAAAGATCACATTATCAAGTGGTTTACGTATGAAAAACATAACAGATGACCCCAGACGAGCACATCTGTATCGTAAACAGGGAGGGTAGAAAATAGCATATTTTGAACCAGATGCAGCCGACGAAGCTCTATTTAAAATTTTGTATAATTGGGTTCCTTAGGGTTTGCTGACACTAGAATTTATGTTAAAACGTTTACGCAAATATGTCCCGGGAAATTAACATACATATAATAACCAAAATAAAATCCATGTAAACTCCAAAATTGATTGGAGCGCAACAAATGAAAAGGACTAACCACGAAGTTTTGGTCGGGCTATATACAATACTATACTTGTCGTTGTTCGGGGAGACGTAGGAAAAGGTAACATTTTTTCAAACACTTGTCGAAACGTGGCCTCATTGGCTAGACTCGCTGATATACTACACTTAGAAGCGTTAGTTCGAGACCACTTGTGCAAATAAGCTTGATAAAGCAACAGTGCGTTGAAGCCAGCTCATATTTTTGCTAAATAAAAGCCTGGAACATAAGCAGATGGGAATTTGTGCCAGTATTGTGCCAGAATTCATTGCTAATCAACGTATCTGTGTTTATTTCCATGAAATTGTGGTAAGCTTGAACCATTCAGTATCAGTATCTTTAAATGAAAATTGAATGTAAATTGTTAATTTATGCCTGTATATATATGTGTAGTTCAGTGGCAAACAGGAGATAAAGCCTATAATGCTCCAGCCTGAACAGAGGGTGTCGGAGGGAAAGTAAAACGGCATGGAATGGCCAAACAGTACACTGACACCTGGATTATTGATTAGACAGAAATAATGCTGGAAGTGCAGAGGCGTGGTAACCATTAAGGAGGTAAATACTGGTATAAAGTATTTCAGATGAAGCTGACAGTTGGCCTAACGCTCTGAACTCAATGTTTGTGTTGTATTGTGCTCAGTGTAGAACTAGAGTATCAATTAGTTATGAAGTAGAAGGTACATCCTTCTTGTTTTCAGGGACCGTGTCTTGATGGTACTGAGCAGCACCTGGTCAGAGCTTTGCTGAATCCAGAGTCGGACAGCATACTCCTTGGTCCATTTAGCTATCAGTGAGGTGTCTCCAGAGCCCAGGGGAGAATTCGAGCAGAGGAGTCCTTTCCTGCCGCCATCACGCAAGATAATAAGCTGATTTGGCCAGCTGAGCTCAACATTATGTCCCCTCATCTTGAAATGACTTTGTAAAAATAACATTCAGAGGGGAATTTAATTGTCTTAATATCAGGAACTGAGAACATCTCCAATACTAGTCCCAAAAGACAAACTATTGAAGTCATGATGACAAATACCAACAGAGCTTGAACAAAACAAAACCAGTATTACCTCATATTACCACTACACAACTGACACACATAGGATATTTTAATAATATATGTCACTACAATATTCATATTGATAAAGTCTGTACATATACTTGTAATTAAAATTGATTGTGATTCCTGGTTCCTTTGTATTTGAATCAGGACACATATACCTTTATGACAGTAATGAATACATATTGTTATTTGAAAAGTTATCAGTGACTCCTTAAGATATTCTCATAGAGTGTTATATGTATGTATGTGAGTGTCACAGTGTTGTCAAGAGTAGTGGATTAAATTAAATTGTTTATCTGTCTGTTGTTGTGACTTACACTTCATCATACACATACCCTAGACACATAACGTAGTCATCACACTATTCCAGAATTAATTCTGACTGAGATATATAGATATGTGGTAGCAAGTAAGGTTATCTATAATACACTACTCTTAATAGATATAGATACCTTCACAGCTGATCTCAGTCAGTACACTAAGTCCCCTATAAATATTTATAACATCCCACTTCACCACATATATTTGGGGACTCGCTCTTGGGATTTTGAATCTTTCCCTATTAAAAATATTGGGGGTAATTCACTTCAGGGAATATAAGAATTAAAAGGTATCCTTGGGTGGAATTAAATAAGGTTGAGCTCACGGTGCCTGTGTTGTCCATATAGATATATATTGTTAGATAATTAAATTGTTGGTTAGACATTGTAAAAAGTTTACCTGATAGACAATGGTCGGACGACCTGGCCAAATTTTCGATCTGCTGCTGTTCAGACTGCAAAAGAGTTAGAGGATTAGATGGGCAAGTTATGGTTGCCTATGTCACTAAGGAATGTTGACAAATTTTATTATTGAACGCGCGAATAAAAGAAGGTTTGAAAGCCGAAAGATAAAGTTAGAGGCTGAAAAGGAAATTAAGAAGGTTTACAAGATTGAGGCTAGAGGCTGAGGACTAAGAGCAGAAAGGTTTCAAGATCTGAGGCTGTCTGAGGGAACTAAGAGAAAATGTGCATAAATTGAGGCTGAGAGCTAAGAGGTTGCAAGATTTGAGGCTTGACAAAGAGGCTAAAGACATTGGAAAGCCGAGGAAAAGAAAGATAAAATTAGCTGCAGAAACGGAAAAGAAAAGAGAGAAATTAGCTGCAGAAAGAGAAGAGAAGGAATTAGCTGCAGAAAGGGGAAGCAGAAAAGGAGGATAAGAGATTACAAAGGGAACATGAGTTACGACTAAGGGAGTTTGAGTTTCAAGGCCATGCTCCTGAAAATGGTGCCAGTCCCTTTGCCTCTGATGCCACTGCTAGCCAAGGAGCCTCAACCTCAGCTATGAATTTTCATTTAGATCATTTTGTTGAGAAAGACGATGATATAGTGAGCTACCTAAATAGGTATGAACTATTAGCTACCACGTATGGGTTAGAGAGAGAAAGGTGGAGCTTAAAGTTATCTCAGGGACTTCGTGGGGCAGCTTATGAAGTTTTTGCAAAAATGAGCAGTGGTGATCAGGAAAATTATGACATGCTAAAGCAGGCTCTTTTGTTAAGGTATGAAAAGAATGCAGAATTTTATAGGAAAAAATTTAGGAATGCTAAACTACTGTCAGGTGAAACCTATCACCAGTTCTCTGCACGAATAGAGACATACTTGGAGAAATGGACTTCTCTGGGGAAAACCCAAGATCTTAAGGAAATGGTCCTTATATAGCAATTAAGAGAGTCCATGGCTCCAGACCTGAGAAAGTTTCTCATGGAACAAGGTGCAGAGAGGCTGGGTGAGTTGCTAAATGTTGCTGAAAGGTATCAAGCAGCTCAAGCAGAGGTAACAGGTAATAAAAAGAAACAAGTGGATACCTTTAGGGCACCACAGAACTTTAATAAATTTGATCCTAGGGATCAAAACAAAGGTAAGCACCAGTTTGATAGGCCACGGTATGAAAATAAAAATAAATTCCCACAATTCGATGAAAGGAAATATGATGAAAGAAAATCTTTCAACCAAGGAAAAAGGTGGTGTAAAAATTGTCAGATGGACAATCATGACACTGACCGTTGCAGAAGGAAACCTGTGTATATGGCAACCCTTCAGGTCAGGTCGACCTCAAGACAGGAAGAGGATATTATGTTGGATACCACTCCAGAAGAGATGAGGAAGGCACAGGCTGGGGATAAAACACTCAAGCCTTGTTTCAGAAAATTGTCAACTTGTCATACAACTCCAGGCAAGGGAGATTTTTACATGAAAAACAAGTTGATGTATAGGAAGACTGGAGCTAGATCCAATGGTCACGGACAGCTGGTTCTTCCAAAAAGATATAGGACAGACTTAATAAGGAGCCTACATGTGAAACCAGATGGGGACCATGAGAAGATAGGTACCATCATTCAAAAGGTGGCTCACAATTATTATTGGCCCAAAGCAAAATGGGACATTGAGAATTTTGTAGAAAGGTGTAGCATAGCACATGAGGGAACACCCACAAGTGGGAACATGGATCAGGACCTGGACACGCCACGGGGCAAAATTAGGCCTGATAATAAAAAGAAAAATAGATTTGATAAAGTGGACCAAATGGAATGGGAAGCCCCTTTTCACGGACAAGCTTCACTTAACTGTTTTACAATGGCCACTATGCAGAGAGTGCAAAAAGATGTCTTACCCCAGGATAAGCCGAAAATCCCTCAATCGGACTTAAACAAACTGGAGGAAGAGGATGTAGAGAAGAAATCTCTCATCAAGAATTTTTAAGGGGAGAAAGCCCCAAAAAAGAAAAATTGGTAGCGGTCGTTTTGTGAATGATAATTCTGGGAGGAAAAATCATCACTATATAAAGCTTCGAGTGGAAGAGACCATACCGGTGCATGGACAAATAGGTCCACACAATTAAAGGTCCATATGTAGCTTTGTTAAGAACGTGGACTGATGAAAAGGCAGAGGAAAACATTACATCTTCATACCAATATGTGAATGAGCTGACCACTCGGTTAAAAACTGGCTGGAAACTTGCCAATGAAAATTTGAAACAAGCCAGGAAGAAACATGCTGCCTATTATAACAGGAAGGCGAAAGACAGAAATTTGGCTGTGGGAGAGAAAGGTACTGCTTCTTCTTTTTGCCGGGAGTCAGAATAAGTTACAAATTGGATGGCAGGGTCCATATACAGTTCTAGAGAAGGTGTCTAGAACAAATTATAAGATAGATAAGAAGGGGAAAGAAAAAATCTATCATGTGAATCTCCTGAAGAAATATTTGGAAAGAGAACATCAGGAAGAGACACACTTGTTGACCTTGTCCATCGCCATGGAGATGAAAAAGGAACCACTTTCATCATTTGAATATCCATTACACCCCTGTGAGACAGCAGCACAGGTGAAAATCAGTACACATTTAACGAAAACTCAGAAAGAGAGAGTGCAACAGGTTCTAAATAATCATGCAGAGGTGTTAAACAGACCGACCAGGGCATACAAACCTATTGGAATATGATATGATAAAACTAATAGACTAGGCCCACACCTGTCTGTATGATAACCATATTCGATTCCGTTTGCTAAGGAAAAAGCTTTGAAGGAAGAGATAGACTATCTATTGAAGGAAGGAATTATTTCGCACAGTGAGTCTTCGTATAGTTCCGGTGTTGTACTCTTAAGGAAGCCCTCTGGAGAACATAGACTCTGTATAGATTACAGGAGACTGAATGCTATTACAGAAGGACAGGTGGATCCATTGCCGGATACAAATCAGCTGTTTGCCAGGCTAAATAAAGCTAAATATTTCTCAAAAGTGGATCTGAGTAAAGGATACTATCAGATTCCAGTAAAGCCTGAGGTTAGACCATACCTAGCTTTTAGTACCTCAGAAGGACACTATGAGTTTAATAGATTGCCATTTGGATTGAAGAAGAATGCGCCTAGTGTGTCTTCTCTAGAATGATGAGAAAATTATTGGATCCTCTGAATAATCCCTGTATAACAAATTTTATGGATGATATCCTTATAGCAACAGAAACATTTGAGGAACACATTGACTCTCTGAACATGCTGTTTGATCGACTTAGGGAGGCAAATTTAACAGCCCGACCAACAAAATGTTGCGTTGGATGTAAAGAATTGGAATTTTTGGGACACACAGTTTATCAGGGAAACATGACCCCTGACCCAAAGAATTTAGAGAAACTACAGAAAGCCCCGAGACCACAAACCAAGAAGGGACGTTGAGATCCTTTGTCTCATTATGTGGTTTTTCTACCAGAAGTATATATCAAAAACTTTAATTCCATATGTGCACCGTTAACGGAATTGACACGTAAAGGACATCCAGATCGCATTACATGGACACCACAATGTGAAATGACTTACCAAGAATTGAAGGAAAAGCTCACAAGTAAACCCATTTTGAAATTACCTGACTTAAGTCAAGAATTCATAGTAAGGACGGATGCAAGTAATATTGGGTTAGGTGTAACTCTACTACAGAAATCAGATGCATTGGATGGGGAATTAAGCCCAGTGGCATATGCTAGCAGAAAGTTGAATAAAGCTGAAATCAACTACTCAACTAGCGAAAAAGAATGTCTTGCAGTAATATGGGCGATAAAGAAATTCAATATTTATCTATATGGGAAGGCATTTAAGTTGCAAACAGACCACAAACCTTTATCGTTTTTAGCACAGGCTAAGCATGAGAACTCTAGGTTACTCCGATGGTCTTTGCTTCTGGCTCCATATAATTTTCGCATTGAGTATATATCTGGAAAAACCAATTTGGGAGCGGATTTTTTAAGCCGCCATCCGTGTGATGAGAATCACCGTAAACCCCAGAAATAATAATAAATTTCTCTATTTGTATATAGAATAAAGGACTGACATATAATGTCTGTTTTAAGAGGGGAGGTGTCGTGGAATATTCTAATCCACATATATAAATTATCAAGTAAATATAAAGCCTAATAAATCCATATAATAAATAAAGGAAGAAGAATGGTAAAGAACAGTGCTGTCACAATGACAGTACTCGAAATCCCCTTTGTTTTATGCTTCGTCTGCAAATTGTAACGTTTCCTCGTTAAATATAGGCCTTCTGCAACATACACGCGTTTCCCAAACACACAATAAAATGTGCTGCCTTTCTAAGAAAAACCTTGAAATATGCAAGTTGACCTAAATTTTAAATTCCATTCATGTCTTTTTCTACAGTACTGCGTTACGTTTAAAAACGAACGAACAGATGGACAAAAAGGATAAAGAGTAGAGGGAGGGCTGAAAATCAGGAACGCATGCAACACGCGTCGCGCGATACACAAATGCTGCCATCACGCGTGTAAGACTACATGCACTAACTTTTTTTCAGACGGACAGTGATAAAATACACTACCCTTCCCAGACAGCACATCTTCGAAACACTGGAGTGTGGTAGAAATTGCATATATTTAATGAACGCAGCCACGTAGCTCTTTTAAATTTGGATATTTGGGTTCCTTAGGGCTTGCTGACAAAGAATATGTAAAACGTTACGCAAATAGTCCAGGAATTAATAAATTATAACCAAAATAAAATAGTGGGGATGCCTGACAGCATGAAAATCATTTCTGCTCATAAAATTTTTTTATAACGTGTTTGAAAAAACCTTGTTGCGTTAAACCTACAGAAAATAGCCTACCATGTAAACTCCAAATTGATTGGAGCGCAACAAATGAAAGACGAACCACGATTGGTCGGACTATAAATACTATCTTGGTTGTTAGGGAGACGTAGAAAGGTAACATTTTTTCAAACACTTGTCGAAACGTGGCCTCATTGGCTAGACTTGCTGATATACTCACTTAGGAGCGTTAGTTCGAGACCACTAGTGCAAATAATCTTGATAAAGCGACAGTGCGTTGAAGCCAGCTCACATTTTTGCTAAAATAAAAGCCTGGAACATAAGCAGATGGGAATTTGTGCCAGTAATTGTGCCAGAATTCATTGCTAATCAACGTATCTGTGTTTATTTCCATGAAATTGTGGTAAGCTTGAACCATTCAGTATCTTTTAATGAAAATTTAATGTAAATTGTTAATTTATGCCTGTATATATATGTGTAGTTCAGTGGCAAACAGGAGATAAAGCCTATAATGCTCCAGCCTGAACAGAGGCTGTCGGAGGGAAGTAAAACGGCATGGAATGGCCAAATAGTACACTGACACCTGGATGATTGATTAGACAGAAATAATGCTGGAAGTGCAGAGGCGTGGTAACCATTAAGGAGGTATAAATACTGGTATAAAGTATTTCAGATGAAGATGCTTACAGTTTGGCCTAACGCATCTGAACTCAATTTTTGTTTTGTTTAAGTAATTGTATAGGTTCAGTGTAGAAGCTAGAGTATATTGGAATTAGTTATCTGAAGTTATGCGAAGGTAATAATCTCGTTCTGTGTTTTGCAAGGACCGTGGTCTTGAATTGGGACTAGGAGCAAGTCAAGTGCATCCTTGGTTCTAGAGAGCTTTGAGCAGAATCTTCAAGAGGTCGGACAGCATATCTCCTTGTGTTCAATTAGTGCTATCAGTGGAGTGTGTCTCCATAGGCCCCACGAGGAGAATTCGAGGCAGAGGATGCCTTTATCCTGCACGCCCCGAAGTCAACTCAGAAATAAGACTTGTGTTGGCCAGGTGATCTCAACATGATGTCCCCTCAGTCCTAGGATACATGACTGGATAAAATAACAATCAGGAGGGGTTTTGGGTAGGGCTGTTTTTGTTATGGATGAACTGGGGTTCGGGTCTGGGGGCCAAGGTTGTTAAGGTTATTGACGGTTTATATCAATGATCACTATTTGTCTTGGGGCAGGTTGGTACATTTGTCAAGGTAGGACGCAAATGCCAGTCGCGTATTTGTAATTATGTCAAAAGCGGTTATTTTATATTTAGATGGTGGTACAAGATGGGAGCTAGTAGTACTCTTACTGTAATATACATAGTGGATATGTTGGTTGCTAATGTGCATGTCTCGGTAACACTTATATTCATAATTAATCCATTTCTGGTACATAACTTGTTACATGAAAAATGATTGTGTATTCCTGTGTTCCTTTGTAATTGCGAATCAGACACATATTCAACTCATATCAGCAATGAATACCATGATTGTATCTTAAAAGTTATCAGTGACTCCTTAGTCATGCGAAGATATTCTAATTCCACATATATAAATTATTATTAGGTAAAAATGAAGCTCTAACAAATAACCATTAGATAAATGCAAATAGTGGCAATGGGTAAAATGACAGTGTCAGTCCCCAAAGAATGTGAAATCTACGAAATCCCCCTTGTTTTCTCTGGCTTCATCGTCGTGAGCAAATTGTAAACGCTTTCAACAGTTGCGATATAAAGCATACTACATAGTAATTATTTACCCGCCTTCTTCATCAATAAACGTGTGCTGTATTTCTTGGAAAAATGCATTGTATACGTAACTAGGCGTAATGACCTAGTAATTAACCCTAACATTAGATTATACTAACTGCGTATATACCAAAAACGAACGAAAGACCAGATGGATCTAGAAGGATATAGAGAGAAGGGGAGAGGCAATAAAAGGCCGAACACGTGCTACACAAAACAACTGCGTGTACGCTGCGATACACAATTACTACTATCCACGCGTGTGTAAGTCCACATATGCACAAAATATTTTTACGGACGGGGACAGTGATAAAATATCACTATTTACCCTTTCCCATGATGTTAGGATTATAAATCCTGAACAGAACTCTATAATTAGCAAAGATGACACAATAGATGTGGTTTACGTTTGAAAACATTACAGAGTACTCCCGACAGCACATCTGACGAAACAGGAGGTAGAAGGAAATATGTCCATATTTTGAAGGCGCAGCAATTTAGGCTCCTAATTAAAAAAAAAAATAATATGGGTTCCTTATAGGTTTTAGCTGAACAAAGAGATATTGTAAAACGTTACGCAAATAGTCCAGGAATTAATAAATTATACCGCAAAATAAAATATTGGAGGTGGTGCCTGACAGCATAAAATCATTTTCAGCTCGATAAAAAAATTTTTTTTATAACAGTGTTTGAAAAAACATTGACTTACGATAAATAGCCAACGCCATGTTAATCTCCAAATTGATTGGAGGCGTGCAAACAAATGAAAGCCTTAACCCACAGATTGACGCGGCTATAAAAACTATCTTGGTTTGTTGTGGTGAGACGGTAAAAGATAACATTTTTTCAAACACTTGTCGAAACGTGGCTCATTGGCCAGTCTCGCTGATATACACACTTGGGAGCGTTAGTTCAGAGAACGCACTAATTCAAAAATAGAGCTTAGATAAGAGTCGAACTAGAGTAAACGTTGAAGGCCCGAGCTGCACATTTTTAGCGAGCTAGAACAAAATAAAAATTGCCTGGAACATAGGCAGAACGGAAATTTTGAGCCAGTTTTAGTAAGCCGAGAATTCAATTGCTAATCAACGTATCTGTGTTTATTTCCATGAAATTGTGGAAAGCTTGAACCATTCAGTATCTTTTAATGAAAAATTGAAATAAGGAATTGCTTGATTTATTCTGTATATAAAC